>MJUU01040518.1:47798-96403 GCA_002080025.1 Modiolus philippinarum
AAGAAGAAACGGAGGAATAACAATATGTCGTCCCGACTATGTCTGGGGCGACATAATAATAATAATAATAAGAAACGGAGCAAAATATATAAGTCTCACCAAACTTTGTTTGGGAGACTTAAAAAGGAATATTTTTACTAATAGTTTCAAATGTAGACGACAAAGGAAGGGTGTGTAGTAAATGATCATTTGACACACCTATAAATGCACTGTAATATTATTCAATGAAGCAGCACTTAAATTCTTGTTGTTTTGCTTGAGAAGACTTTTTTGGTTTTTAACACTGACAAATCAACTAAATTTTCTTTTTGTTCCAGCGCAACGCTCATCATTTGAATATTTTTGCTTAAAAAATTATGTGTGTGCATGCTTGAAAACACCCTAGTAAATTTGCATGCAGAGTAAAGAATTTTCATGTGACCGACAAGAATTGAAATATGTATTACGCCTTTCCTTGTAAAATGTCTTAAAATCACGAACCTTGTTTTCCAGATTTTTCTCATGTGTTCTCAATTGCATACTATAGAATTTTTATGTTTGATAAAAAAATATTTATAAAAATTCTGTTCAGAAAAATTAAAATACGAGTTAAAGCCACACATACCTTTTTTATACGTCTTCGCTGTTCAATTATCATAAATCAAATGACAAAATAACGTAACGTTTGCCTTGAAGTAAGCCGTTGTTATAGCAACAAACTTGCAGTTTTTGGCTGAATTCAGCTCAAAATAGCTTAAAGCCCTTTAGGGTTGTTTTCTTAAATTCAAACTGCAGTGATGATAGGTTCATGTTGAAAAAGTAATGTGGTTAAGGGCTAAGAATAATATGCTTTCAGAGGGAATCTGGAATACCTATATACCAAGAGTTACTACGGATAGACAACTCCAAACACAAATCAAAATGTGTTAATACACAAAAAATGTTGAACACACATGAAAATATGCTTACACATCCACATAAATGTTATTTAACAATTTTTGTGTCTTGAATATTTTTCTGGAAAATCAAAAGCGACTATGTAGAAATCAGTAGTGTTTCATTGAGTATTTATATTAGTTAAGAAACATCCATTTGCTTTACTGTTTTTTAAGAAATAGACTTTCTGTAACCACCCAAACTGACGTTTCAATTTCTTAACCGGTTTCCAGAAACTTGTACAAATCAAAGAACTTCCTGTACTCTGCATAGTTCGGGATATCAGGGTATTCATATCGTTTAATAATCAAGAGAATTTAATGGGCTCAGGTGTCTGTGTTTACCTTATTTTTTCTGTGCATGCATGAAAAAGTTTTTCTTATTTATACTTTATTCTAAGTTGTTTCAATCTTTTTATGTTGTTTTTTTAATTATTGTGGAGGTGGCAGAAGAAAAACAACACAGCTTTNTCTACCTCTAAATTTCAAACGAATACCCCATGGGAAATTTACGAGACAGCAAAATTAATTGCAACTTTAAAAAAAGTATCCTTTGACGTAGTACTAAAGCAAACCAAACAGAATACAGCACGACTTTACCGATGTTAAGGGTCAAGGTATTTTATTAAGTTTAAATGTCATGAGATTATTTGTTTCATTGACAGACACCGTTTTTCTTCGTTTTCTTAAATATTTAAATTGCACAAATCGGTAATTACATGTATGAAAATAGATATCAGTTAATCGGGTGAAATTAGAAGTTTCATCAAATTAATATCTTTTTTTCTATAAATGTTTCAAATCGATTCAATTTTGTACTTTACGTTTAGGGACAAATGGATGAAATTAATTGTTTCATCTATATATAGTTTCAATCAAGTAAAATATTACGTTTCCAAGTGAAGTAAAATTTGGTCAGTAGAATCAATTGTTCTACTGAAACATATGACTTAACCCATATGCATATTTTTAGTTTATTTCAGCTCATTTCAATGTGAAGTGGATTTTTGTGTTCCACGTGTGAAGAACATTTTGTATTCCGATATTTTGGATCTCTTAAAACTGTCATGGACTTACCTTTGTGAATCTTAAAATAAATCAACTAGGAGTTGAGGATATACCGTTGCTTTAAGTTGTTTAAGTACATTATGTTATCTGTGACTAAAAACTATTCCGATACAGTGACATTTCTTATGCCAATATTTATACAAGCTTCAGGAGGATATATAATAACGGAAGATATCAATTCAGCGAACATTGACGTTCTAATTTAAATCCATAGTGCGAATCTAGTATATTAATTCTATGATGTGTCTTCGATTTCACACCAGATTTGGATTAAGTGAACTTCTTTCAAATATAACGGGGAGGAATGTGGCAAATTCCCCATAGTGAACCTCACTCACAAACAGCTTGTTATTTCGGAACTCTTTACTCTCTCTCTTGCAACCCGATCATCGAACTGTTCACACGTACATTTCATTGTTCATTCATTTCATTTATTGTGTCATTTATTTGCATGTTTTCTATATAAATTGTTATTAATTCATACATTATTGTCCATTATATTTTATGCATATTTCCAATTATCCCCACGACTTACAAAAGAGCAATATTTTTAGGTATTCGCAGACAAAAATACTTATATTTTAACATTCCATCAGGTGATTTAACGATTTCCTGTACAGGAAGATTCTATTGGCTGGTGAATAGATGAGTCACTTTTTGCCATTATCTTCTAAGTCACTTAGGCCATCATTTGAAATGTAATAAGTTAATTACATTTGATCATTTTATAAGCCAAAATTTGAGTTTCGACATAAACAATCAATATAAATCGATTTTTTTGTCTAAAAAAGTGTTGTTTGAAGACCGTGAGGCATGGACTTATTTAGTAATGGAGTATATCTATATAAATACTACATTATGATGATTTTCATTTCGATTCGTGATATTTCCGTTGAAATTGATGTATATAATACCGAAAAATACAAATATTCCATTTACAGCAACATATTCAAAAACCAAGTCTTATCATAGCATAGAATAGTCTTCTCCAGGTTCATTGAGAATTGATCATTTATCTATGAAAAGATTAACTCATCTTATCATTTTCCTGTCATTTTAGCTTCTATTATCACATTTAGAGGCCTTTCTATCGCGATAGAATAGCTTTTCGTCCTTACGTCTTTTGACCGTATGTGATTCAGGAGACTAGTTTTGTTTTTCGTCACATTTAGTTCGTTAACCATCTTAACTCTGATCCTATTTAAACATTAAACAGTTTTATATCGGTCTAAGTTCTAAAAGTTACTGATGTGCATATATATTTTAATATTTATTTACCAAAAGAGATTTTTTTTCTGAAATATCGGGGTAAATCGGTTGAAGCTGCTTCTGTGAAATTCAGAATTGGGTTTACGGTCAGCTACAATTTGTTTTCTCACAAATGACTAAATACCGAAGTTACTGTAAATTTAAATTCTGCATATGCGCATTTCGAATGCAAATGTTGCTTTTTAAGCCCTTCATGAAATAAACAACCACGCCCGAATAGACGGGTTTTGTGGGAGCCATAGGTCTTCCAGAAGGTGTACGGATCGTATGGGAGTTAGATGACTTTACATGAACGATCGGGCATGCTGTAGGATTTATTTTCTGGAACTTTGTCGTATATCATACAATAAAATGCTGATCTAAATATATTTTTTTGCATTAATGTATTGATTGATAATATCATTGTTTGTTATTTCTCAATGACGTTGTAGTGTGCAGTTTGAGCCGAAGTAGCTCATTTCGCTATGTTCTGCTTATCTTTGTTTTTTAACTCATGTTCTTACTTTTTGATTGGTTTGTTGTAATTGCCAATTTTGTCATGTTTGTTTTGATCTGATTATTTGTTTCTGTTATGCATTTTTTTTTGGGTATAAACCCAAAACAAAACTTTTCCTCAGACAGAATAGGAGTTAAATGTAGAATCTTGCATCCTTCGACAAAGAAGCGACGCGTTGTATCAAAATGTGAATTCTGTTGCATCAAGGGATCTGCCCGTAAATGAAGTGCAATCGTTGGTACAAAGCAGGGCATTTCTATTGCACAACAATTATCTAATGACAGAAGGGACAGCGATCAAGATGATTCATTCCACAGGGAACTCATAAGAACCATTGAAAAACAACATTTGTATGCTTTAGAATTTTTACCAAGCTATTGAAAAAGGTCAAATCAAATGTACGAGCAATATATCGTCAACGGACTTGCTTGGACAAAAGCAAAATATACCTGATGGTCCTTCTACTCGATCGTCTGCTGAAAACTTTGAATGGAAGTCTATGTCTTTATTCAGTACCATCTCCGGCATTTTGGCTATAAACAGAGACCCTATAAGTAAAGCTATAAACCAGTTGTTTTATAAAAAGTATCTGCAAGTGCTGAAAGTTGCGGCTATTGGGTCCTTATCAAATGGATCAGATTTGGTTGCAGTTGATGCTCAGTACCACTGCAAATGTCACCAAGCATATGTAATCGAGAGAAGCATCAAATCGAAATCTTGTGACAAATATCTCCATAATCGATCCAGAGGAAGAAGCATTTGGGAAAGTATAGTCTAAAACTGATGAACCATTATTCCACGGGAGGCGCGGTGTTTGAACTTCAAGAGCTTCTTGATAGACATAAACAATATTTTCATCAGGATGGAGTCAATAGTCCATGTTATCCGTCTCATCCACTAAGAGAAAAGCTAAAAAGTCATTATGGGGATAGAGTCATATTCAAAGCACAGACTAGTAGTAGCTAGAGCGTCATACTCATGGCAAATACAGCAATTGAAGTGCTTATTTACACTGACGTATTCCAAGCACAGTGTTGCAAATGTGAGATTTACGGTGTTCTTTTTAAGGCTACGGGTATTCTTAGTGCTGATATGAAAGGTACTCCTTACATAGAATTTTGGTCTAGCAGTGACAGTGAAGAAACGAATACATGAATGATATTTCAGCTGCTGCATCATCTGTCTTTCAACCCCTTATTGATTATTCTCCTGACACTGCGATATACACTATTTGCAAAAAACCTCACAGAGTGAGCTTCTACCCCAGACCAGAACGCACTTTGGAGCACTTCAAACGAGAAGAATGCCAAACTTTAAATACGCTATCTTTGTTGCAGCCAAATTCTGCAATACCAAATCCAGAGAAAACGTGATGATGGATTACCATGCTTATTGCGTTTAAACCAATGCATAAACAAATAACAGAAATGAATGGTCAAGTCTGGTTCCAAGTCCTCAAAATGTGCACTTCGGTGTTCTGTAAAGCAGCTGAATTACGTTGTACTGAAGCTTGTTTGTGTGAAGGTGGCAAAAATTGTCACAACATTTACGAGAACAATGGTGTCGGTGGTAACAATTTTTCATCTGATGAAGAATCAGACAATGAAAATGATTTAAACTAGCATGGTTAATGTTTCACAATGATTTTGTTGTATTTGTAAATATTGATTTATTTCGATCCTACGGTCATTTTGTACATATGTACAAAGTTTCCGTAATTATGCAAATACTAAGCATGTTATCAATATTTTTATGGGGTTGTGCAATATAATTCATGCAGACTATAACTTTATTTTAAAAATATTTCACCAGCCCAATAGTCAGACTTGTTTGACATGAAAAAATTACCTTGCGTTTAATAGAAATTTACCGTTTTATCAAAATTGTAATCCCTTAAAAACACTGAGAATTCATTCCATGCATGGTAATCAATTGAAGTCCTTGGAACTAGATTTTGCCTCCTTTTTCCATATTTTTGGCAATGAGTACTTCTTTTTTTACCACTTTTGGATTATGGCGTTCCATATTATTTGATTTTAATGCTGCTGATGAGAGATTACTCTTTGAAGCATGTTTACAGCCAAATGTACCGTAAATTATGCAACTTGGGTATTGATTGTATTTTTTTATCTCCTTGTGGACTGTCAGCCTAACATGGTGCGGGAGCTTTAGACTCCCTTTTACAAAATAGACTGATTTGGATTAAATTCAACATTCAAGTAGATATAATCATGCCAAAGAGGTCATGCATAAGAGGGCAGGCCTTTTTTACCATATACATAGTTCGCTTTGTTTTTGTATCTTGTGTTTGATTTTAAGTATTTTAACCAGGTTGTTTGCTTTGTTTAGATAGTAACTAAATACCGAAGTCACTGTAAATTTACTTTTTAGTTTAATGTTTTTTCTGTATGATTTTGCAATACAGTCTCTTTTATTAACTTACATTGTATTAAAAAATTAAACATAACACCAGGTTTTGGTCTATTTGCTTTGAATGAGCCTAAAACGCGTCACGAGCTCACCTCTGGTTGTCATAGATACAAAATATTGTACTTGTGCATAGATGAATCCTGTCCTCAAACGTATAAAATGTTGTAAGAACATAATTTTTGTTTCTTAGTAAATTATATAGAGTTTTTAACTGTGAGGTAAATTTTCTGAAATCATGGGCGCCAATTTAAAAATGGTGCTTTCGACACCTTTGCACTTAAAATTGGAAAATAACCTGATGGTTTCATATACTAAAAATGTATGAACATCTGTTGCAACAAAAAATGTTGCTATACCGATGAGCGAACTCATTTTCAAGGACAGATATGCTGTTCGGTCCGGGGACTACCTTTTTTAGCAGGTAATAACTGTATTTGTTGCTGAAAAAAACAAAATTTCAGTATAATTTAGTTTTACCATTCTGATAATCTTATATCACTTCCGTGCAGATATGAAAAAAAAAAACATTTGGAAGACCAGAAATCAAATACATAAGCAATGACGGGATAAGGAGTAAATGCCCATGAGACAAAGTCTCTTCAAATACATGGTAATACAAAGCAAATGAATAAAGGTTTTACTGTTGTTCTTCATCTTGAACTCACCATGAGGCCTTCAACAATAAACTTTTCTCATACCTCAAAGTAAGTTCAAGCATACTAAGCTATTAGCGACTTTTTTAGGAAATGTAACTCTGTCGGTCATATGCGAACTGGTTAACGTGAATTGTACTGGTACCTGTGTATTATTTAACGAGTTAACGATAGTGATTGTCATGATATATTATATCATATGTATACTTTAAAAATATTTTTAAATGTTACATAAGGTTAATAAAATGTAAAAAATAAAAGAATAACCAATATAAAGCATTATTATAAAATGATCATTGGGAATACACGTAACAAAAATAAGCGAATGCTTCAAACAAAGACTTTCATATACATCCTTGCTACAAAATACAATTTATCATAGTGGTTGACTACACAACACACATTTGTTACACACGTGATGCATATCATCACCATGTCAATTCTTACGTAATTAAGCCACAGGTATAACAGGTGAAAATAGTTTATTAGCACAATCAACATCAGGGGTGGCTGTCATGGGTCATAAAACAATTGAACCATAATCAGTCTGCTCTGATCAAACTTGTTTTTTCGAATTTTTTTTTTTTGTGTATTTTAAATAGTTATAAATTGTTCATTTTAAAAGTAATTGTATCTTAAAATATTGACAAGCAAAATATTATGAATGACAATTAATGTTGTTGGGTCATCACAATCTAGCTGTCGCCATATTGTCTGGTGTCTGGTGTAGAATCAGTGAAAATGTCGATTTTCAAATCGATTTTGACGAGATAAGATCTTTGTCTTAAGTGAAAAGAATTACACCGACGGATAGCCTAGTTTATCTTTTTTTACCACATAGTTGTACAAATTAGAAAAGTGTATTAGTTCTCTCGCAATTAAGTTCTAAAAAGGGGATACTTCACAAAAAATACGATATTTACAATGCATTAAATAGGGAATACATGTGAAAATATGTGAAATTTTAGAATCAATTTTGACGAGACTAAACCTCTTCCGATTCTCAAAATAATTATACCAAAAGAAAGAGAAATTTATGTAGAATAAGCACATAGTTGTACATTTTAAAGAACGCAATTTTAAATCTTGGTATTTTCTATTTTTTACAAGCTATCGTTATATTTCTATGTATCAAATACGACAATCCACAGGTAGCCACTTTAGTCACGTGACTGATCGATGACGCTAATAGTTTAACATGGCGGCCTCCAGGTTTGAGTGGAATTTATTGCTAATTATCGAGCAACTCTTCATCCACACTCCATATTATTCATGCATGTTGGGTTGTCAACAAGCAAAAAATTAATTGGCAAAGTGCTGTTTCTATTGAAGTCATCAGGGCTCTCATCGAGTTAAAAGTAAGGAAACTTGGCATTATCAAATCGTGAGATGTGGGTACAATACACAGGTGGTCAGATTAAAATTTTGATAGTAAAAAAATAGAAATGCAAAAATTTGAAAGTATGATAGTGCATCCATACGCGTAATCTCTCAAGCACAAGTACGCCATAACTGAAATGTATAAATGGTCTTTGTTGTTATGATTAAAAGTTAGATGAGTATAAAATAAAAAAGACACAAACGTAACCCAAAAATTAGTTTAGGAGTAATCATTGCACGGGAAAGATGCTCCTAAGTTAAGCTACTAATCTATGTAAGTGTTGAAATAACAAAATACCGAAGTTACTGTTAATTTAAAGGGAAAGTTCACTCAAAAAATTAAATTTGATATGTTATTCAAACATGTATTTTAAAACGTTGTTGCCGTGACCCGTTTCCAGATCTTAAGTGGTTATTCTACAATTTGTGTTTTTGTATCAAAATTTTAACAAGCAGGGGGCTGCCATATTGACTTCTTCCGGTACCTTATATAAGGCTTCCGGTACCTTATATAATATGATTTGATTGGTCAATACTCGATATCCACATACCATATAGGAAAAATAAATTACAATGTATGCTATCAATTTAAGTCGATCAAAACATGAACATGAAGTCAGGAAAAAAACTATTAATTATCCGAATTTCGAGTTTCTATTAGTTATAAATAAAAAATGTTAAAGAAACTATTCATTTTTCATAAGAATTTAAATTTCTCTTCCTTTGATCGTTTCGGACTTTTATTGTCACTTTCATTTCATGCATACGTTAAGTTTACTCCTTTCAAAAACGAATGTGCCACGTGTGGATATTTTTCACGGTTAAGAAACTGTGCTCTTACACTTCTTTGTTGACAAAAATTAATTCTATAACTTGTTACCTTGTTAATTGCAATTGTTTATTGTCATCAATTAAAACCCCAGGTGGCCCGTGTGACAGAGGTGAATTTTTTTGCTCAGGTGGTCACCTGTGACACGCACGCGACAGAACTTTTTGCGTTTTTATTATGTAAGAATATGGGTCTCTAAGGCTCTCAAAGGAGCACAAAGTAGCACAAAGGGGCATTAAATCAGCACAAAGGACATGAAATTGTATATTTGTGATAAAAAAACATGCATTTTCATTCATAAAGTGAAAAATAATTTAATTCTGATAGTTTTTTGACTGTTTTTCATCATTCAATCCCATGACAATGTATTGCAAAAATCAATACCGGAAAATACATGTGTTAATTCCGGAATATATAAATACAGAACATTGTCATGTATAAACGTAGAAATCCTGATATATTATACAAAATAACCATGGTAGTAATTTGTCTTTTTTGTATTAATCATATGTTGTTGACTTATGTTTCAGAAAAGTGTGACCCACTGTTAGAGGATGTTTTGTACATATCTGAGATATCTGTGTTTTCATTTGTAAAGACAGCTGAATTTCTTTGAAGTTATTACTCTTCGTTTGGAAACTCTAACACATATCACGTATTATAAATAAAAAAAAAATCTGAATACTATATACTTGACGATTTATTGTATTACAACAATGCATTTTCATTAAATAATAACGACATACATAAATAACACAATAACAACGTCATGGTTTAGTTAAATACACATTAAAATGAATAATGAATGTCATGATTACGTTATCAGAATCTGGGTTTTGTCCTTGCTGCGATTGTTCGGGGTCGACGGCGTTGTCCAGGCTTTCTTCGTCAAAAATTTATTTTGATTTAAATTGAATTTCATTTATCTAACAATTACGAGATATGTGTTCTTATCTATCACAAGAACCAATCTTTTACCCTAAGAATAGATTTCCCGTGGTTGAAACCAGACCCTTTTCGCATCCCTTATTTTCGGTCGGTTTCTAAAAATTAAAACCATTCCCCGAAAACGGCACAGTACTGCAAATATTATACATTGAACATTTTTCTTCTTTATTGCTTTTTTTTGTTTGTTTGTTTTTTTTTATAAATTAGAAATACTTCTTCCATTGACGTCTTAAATTGCGTTTTTTTTTAATTAAAAAAAAAAACAAATTTTAATATACCTGTTCTAATCTGCTTAAACTGGAAGCGTAGTCGAAATCTATAGCATATTATGTTTATCGTAAGTATCTAAATATTTATATAGCAATTGCTTTCATTTTGAGTAAAATGTTTTTTCATCACTTTCTTTTGAAGTCAAGAGCACATATTATTTGATCTCCGCACTTATTATTCTTAAAAATGAAATTGTCAGAAAAATGTTTTTGTTTTATCTTTTGTTTTTGTTTTTTTAAACCTTAAATTATTTTTAATGTATGTATTACCATTTCCCGGCTTGTTAATTATTTTTGGTTTACCATATTTGATTAGCAGTTGATTAGTGATACACAATGGTTTACTAATTAAAATGGAAATTGAAATCTTTTTGTTTTTTTTTATTTGTCTATACTACGACAAAACTTTATTATTAATGAGTGAAATTGTTTTTACAATACTTAAGTTTTAAATACCTTAATTTGAATCCCGAGGAACACATTACGTTTCGGAAAACAACATGTCTTTACCGGAAACGATTTAATTTTACACATTAGCGATTGTAATATTTTATGTGGTAAAATAACGATTTTAAAAGAAAAATATTATATTTTTTTATTAAAATTACGCAAAATATGTTAATAAAAGTACATTTCCATGTCCTTTGTGCTGATTCAATACTCCTTTGTGCTCCTTTGTGCTACTTTGTGCTCCTTTGTGCACAAAGGAGGTCCTTTGCGGTGTTTTTAGAGACCGTAAGAATATACACTTGTAAACAAGTCAATTTATTATTTATTCCATAGTCGGAATAATGCTTGTGATGCACTTGCGATTTTCATTCACTAAAATTATTTGTATCGGTATCCAGATATATTGCAACTTTCAAAGCATATTTTTTTCCATTAAAAATCTATAAATATTTCATTTTCAAGCATAATTCATATCGATGTGTTAAAATTACAGAATACAGAATTCCCAAAAGTGTTGTTTTGCAGAGAAAAGAGGGACTAACGCCCCTCTGAAATCCGCCTTTCGGATAGATAACAAATACTACATTGCAAAAAGCATTTTGAGGGTTTTATGGGGCTAAATATAGGATGGACTAACGATGTGTTAAAATTACAGAATACAGAATTCCAACAAGTGTTGTTTTGCAGAGAAAACAGGGACTAACGCCCTCTCTGAAATCCGCCTTTCGGATACATAGCAAATACGAACTACATTGCAAAAAGCATTTTGAGCGTTTTATGGGGCTAAATATAGGAATTATCATAATATTCTCCATGTGTTGATGTCCGAGAGTGTACAAATTTAGTCAATTTATCTCGACAACATTACAACTTTGGATATTGAACTCGTAATACATTTTTTTTACTATTGACTGATTAAAACCAGTGAATATGCTCAAATATACCCGACTTCAAAACAAAACAAAAAATACTAAATACACAACGACTTGCTGTACGGTGCGAGATTGTCGTTCCCGACAAGAAGGCTGTTGGTCTTTGCTTTACTCAAGAAGCTTGAATGTTCGACAACAAGCATTGAGGTCTCCAGGTTTGTTCTTTTTTCTGTTTAAAAATCTGAAGATCCTTTTTTTCATTCCTAGTTAGTGAGGTTAAAAAAAACTGAGTTTTTATTATGCTGATGTGCGTGATTAGGATTATGTGTCTTGTCTTTTTTTTTTACTAAAATGGGACTTCTTCATATTGTCCCGACTCAACGCGTATCCTCATGAGACACATGCTAGGCTTTTAACTTAGGCATGCACGCGTCCTCTTATTCCCACTAACTGCTATGTACGCAATCATAACATGGATCAAAACGTATATGGAAGGGTAAAAAGACGTTTACCACAAGTAATAAGTAAACAAATAATAAACAAAGAAATCTTCAATAAATCAGAGACATATTTGCCACACACGTGTTTTTTTTTTTTTTTTTTTTTTTTTTGTACAGTATAATCCTTAGTCACCTGGTAACGAAGTTTATTGTGGTTTGTTTATTCCCACCAAAACTTTACCTCACCTTCGCTAGGTGTGGCACACGCCTGTGCACGTGTTACAAGTAATCATACAATTTACCGCACGTGACTTTAAGATATATACAAGTTATAGAATACAAAAGGTGTTATTGCTTTGTTTGCATTATAGTCTAAAAAAAGAAGGTGTTTTTGAAAAATAAAACCAAACTAATATGAACTAAACAAACGCAAAATTATTATTCATTTATATGCTGTATAATTATGTATTCCACAGAAAAAAATACGAACATTTTGCTGATTTCCGAACAATCAACTGCAGCTTCAAAGAAGATTAAAAGCCTTTTGCGCTTATGTCTCGGTTGTAAGCTTGAGATCCGACATCCATGGATATAATAAGATATGTTGTATTATCATATTATATCTTTTATCCGCTTTCACAACATGTATCAAGAATATATCAAGCATTTTTGAACTATCTGTTTTAAAACCTATAAGACAAGTGTAACAGTGTATTTATTTTACGACAAATAATCTTTCCGGAATACATGAACTACCCTTGAATATTTAAGCCGAAATTAAAATACCTTAGTACACGTCTAGTAACTAGATTATCACTAATATAT
Source organism: Modiolus philippinarum (assembly GCA_002080025.1). Lineage (NCBI taxonomy): Eukaryota > Metazoa > Mollusca > Bivalvia > Mytilida > Modiolidae > Modiolus > Modiolus philippinarum. The sequence continues at coordinate 60,642 of MJUU01040518.1, forward strand.
AAAAAATGGAAGGGTATGCACACGTGTGTATGCACTAGGACTTGCTTACACAAGTTCCCCTTACTTCTGACAGAGACATATAAAATGGTTCTATATGCTTCTGATAAGACTGACACGTAGTCAAGTAACAGGATTTTAACATAAATGGGATACAAAATTCAATTTATCAACCCGAATACATATATCTTTATTATCAATTAAACACAATTTTAATCTGGGACTAGATTAAATTTTAGCTTCAATGGACAGTAGATCCAAGAAAGTAGGATAAATCCCTTGTTTTGTTGCACAAAATGTGTCAGTTTGTTCCCTGCATATTTTCTTCATATCCTCTTTATTCCGTATAGTTACCAGAGCTGAAATATTGAATTTGATTTTGAAAGTGTACCCGAAGAAAACTTCAAGTGGGGAATTCTTGTTATTTTATTTTCATACTTATTTGATCCCCAAAACAAGGCGTTTTTTGTAATTTGCGTAAGCCGACAGCTCTGCATTGGAGAGAGTGACGCGTGCGTATATTGAGACGATAGTGAAATATACACAGAATGTTTTACGACTGTGTTACAATATACAATTACCTCACGCAGGTAGTCACACAAATTAAAAATTATAAATCAATATATATTCACATCTCTCGGAAATTACGATAGCAGAGATGGTTTAGCAATACAATAAATATCATTCTGCTTACAGGATTTATTTATTCTTTTTAGCTATAGCATGGATTATTTTGTTTAGGAAAGAATTCTTTTGAATTCTGGGTTAATTGCATAAAAAGATGAAAATGAAGAAAAAAAAAAACTTAAAGCAGATATCGAGAGATTATTTTCAGAATTTCTATTTTACGAAAGGATATGGAGTAAATGAACATGAGACAATAACACGTCCTTATTAATATGAGAACGAAAATAATAAAGCGATCACCTATTCAGATGCTAAAAAATAAGCAAAATATTTCTTTGATTTTTTATCACACAGGTAGGAGATTTTTAAAAAATAAGAAAACCTGACCAATACAACGAAACTGTGGTGCGAAAATTTACTTAGAAATCCCGCATGGTAACACAATGTTATTTTTATAATAATTGTACGTGTCACTTTTCCGCAGTATACATGTACAGCGGTAATTAGATGTTGTGATATCGATTGTGTCGCCACCTATGTAAACATGGCGGACCCCCAGGAGTAATTTCTTGACATTTCTAAGTCCGATTTTTGACTTTATAGATAAAGATATATATTTTCTGTCGAGGTATCATGGATGTTTGACATGTAAATAACAGAATATCAAATTTTGATTTTTGACTGAACTTTCCCTTTAAGGGCATTTTGTTATTTGTTATATTTTTAAAATATTTTCATTTTGTGCCTCAGTTAATACCACTGAAAGATTCTTTTATAGCAAAATCTAGATCCATATAAATACCTTCAGGCGACCAACTGAGACCATCAGATAAAATAGTCCTTGCTTTTTGATATTTGTTATGTGGTAGTGTTAGATTTTTACATTTTATATTTTCAGATTAATTTCTATTAAAATATACTTTGATTTATATTACAATTTAGTTTAGTATTTATATACACTATATATTGATTAATTATATTCATGGTTCATTGAATCTTGATTTACAGGTACATGTATAATAAGTATACTATCTAGGTTTTACCTTTTGTTTTGGGGAAAGTCCTTATGGTTGTTTGTAATTGGTTAGTTTGGTCATGTGTCATTTTTGGTGGGAGAATGCTTTTGTCTTATCAGATTTGAAAGAGCTGTCTTTGTGTTCAGTTGTATTTGTGAATTTTTGGTGGACATCTTGATTCTTTAATTTAGGTTAGTTTCTTTACTAATATACCATAGTCCTAATTATTATTACTTCACATTTATGTAAGCTGTATGTATTATGTGAGCATATGAGTAGAATGAGTAAATTCTGAGTGAAAGAGACTTTTTTTTAAAAGAGTAAAATATAAAAATGAATAAAACAGTAAATTTCTGATATAAACCCACTGGAAATAATGTACATGATACTGTAAAACTAATATGAGGTTAAATAATTTAATCTAACCAAATAAATAGGATAAACTTGATAAAGTTTATTGGAGTAAATAGTTGAGACATAAAACTGAAGAAATGAGTATCTTCTGCATTGAGTCTAAACAAGTTAAACTATTATAATAATTTAAGGATTAAACCCCAAGTTAAATGAACATAAATAAACTGTATTTTGTATATATGTTTTATATGTGAAGATAGTCAAATATTGACTATTAGTAATTATAAACACAAATAGTTATAAAGATATTCTTCTTTCCAGATATTTACATGTGTTGATCTATTGATCTGGAGTGATGTAAAAAAAACCTACTGAAGAGATGTATATTTTTGATTAGAGGACCTTTTGTACCTCATACATGGTAGGTTTTGTTTGCTTTGTTTATGTTTTACGCTTAATGTGCTTTTTATGCTCTGTGTGTAATTTTTGTGCTTCACAAGCTTACATTTGCATTTTGTGTTATACATCTCTTCAGTAGGTTTTTTTACATCACTCCAGATCAATAGATCAACACATGTAAATATCTGGAAAGAAGAATATCTTTATAACTATTTGTGTTTATAATTACTAATAGTCAATATTTGACTATCTTCACATATAAAACATATATACAAAATACAGTTTATTTATGTACATTTAACTTGGGGTTTAATCCTTAAATTATTATAATAGTTTAACTTGTTTAGACTCAATGCAGAAGATACTCATTTCTTCAGTTTTATGTCTCAACTATTTACTCCAATAAACTTTATCAAGTTTATCCTATTTATTTGGTTAGATTAAATTATTTAACCTCATATTAGTTTTACAGTATCATGTACATTATTTCCAGTGGGTTTATATCAGAAATTTACTGTTTTATTCATTTATGTATTTTACTCTTTTAAAAAAAGTCTCTTTCACTCAGAATTTACTCATTCTACTCATATGCTCACATAATACATACAGCTTACATAAATGTGAAGTAATGATAATTAGGACTATGGTATATTAGTGAAGAAACTAACCTAAATTAAAGAATCAAGATGTCCACCAAAAATTCACAAATACAACTGAACACAAAGACAGCTCTTTCAAATCTGATAAGACAAAAGCATTCTCCCACCAAAAATGACACATGACCAAACTAACCAATTACAAACAACCATAAGGACTTTCCCCAAAACAAAAGGTAAAACCTAGATAGTATACTTATTATACATGTACCTGTAAATCAAGATTCAATGAACCATGAATATAATTAATCAATATATAGTGTATATAAATACTAAACTAAATTGTAATATAAATCAAAGTATATTTTAATAGAAATTAATCTGAAAATATAAAATGTAAAAATCTAACACTACCACATACTCCCCCCAGCAGGAAAAAATGACGTCCCGTCATTTATCAGTATGGGTAGTACACTTAACTATGTCTAAAATAGCACGAGCTGCTTCGGTTTTCATGTCTGTAAATAAATCAGAATTGACTAAATTAGTGATGTAATCAGCCTTTTGCATCCACTCGCTCTTTATAGGAACTGCAGACTTTGCGATGTCGTATTCACCCGAAGTGTACCAAGCTGGTGGCGGTGGTGGTGGTGGTGGTGGTGGTAACAAATATGTAGTATCTTTCATCTTCACATCTAAATTATTATAATAGTTTAACTTGTTTAGACTCAATGCATAAGATACTCATTTCTTCAGTTTTATGTCTCAACTATTTACTCCAATAAACTTTATCAAGTTTATCCTATTTATTTGGTTAGATTAAATTATTTAACCTCGTATTAGTTTTACAGTATCATGTACATTATTTCCAGTGGGTTTATATCAGAAATTTACTGTTTTATTCATTTATGTATTTTACTCTTTAAAAAAAAAGTCTCTTTCACTCAGAATTTACTCATTCTACTCATATGCTCTCATAATACATACAGCTTACATAAATGTGAAGTAATAATAATTAGGACTATGGTATATTAGTAAAGAAACTAACCTAAATTAAAGAATCAAGATGTCCACCAAAAATTCACAAATACAACTGAACACAAAGACAGCTCTTTCAAATCTGATAAGACAAAAGCATTCTCCCACCAAAAATGACACATGACCAAACTAACCAATTACAAACAACCATAAGGACTTTCCCCAAAACAAAAGGTAAAACCTAGATAGTATACTTATTATACATGTACCTGTAAATCAAGATTCAATGAACCATGAATATAATTAATCAATATATAGTGTATATAAATACTTAACTAAATTGTAATATAAATCAAAGTATATTTTAATAGAAATTAATCGGAAAATATAAAATGTAAAAATCTAACACTACCACAGTTATAAAAATAGAATGATAACAATCCTCACATATGGTTCTACAGCGACTGACATTTGTAAAAAATGTTCAATTTTAACAAGTGATTATATATTACTAGTCAAAGTAAGCCTTGAAACTTATCTAAAAATTATGAATTCCAAAGCTTTTAAATAATGATCAATTTCCTACCTTCACTTCACCTTCACTTCTTCGGTAAACATTAATTGGTTGAACGGTGTCACTTTATAACAGTTTATATTTCATTAATGGTATTGAAATACACATCAGCGAAAGCCATTAAAATTTTGAAGTTGTATTCCTAAATTCATAATTTTGGCTTTGTTAATAACAAAACTGTTAGACTGTTAATATCATTGTATCAAATACTAAGACGGATACTTCTTGACATTTTAATGTCCCCATCAGCATTTTTTGAAGAAAAAACAAGCACAGATACGACTACCAGGTATTCTTGAGTTTTTGATAGGATACTTTCAAATTTTTGCATTTATTTTATTAATTTCGAAATGTAATCAAGACCACCTGTTTTAAGTGCCAACATCTCACTATTTTATAACGCCAAGTTTTCTAACAATCGACTTGATGAGTGCCCTGTGTTTGTCTATATGTTGTAGTAGTCAACTAGCTTAAGATACTAGTGCTTTTGTCGGGCAAAGGATGACAGTGATTGTAAGTGCACTTTGCAAGTTTAATTGATGTTTGTTGACAATCCCGTACCCATGACCAAGAAAGACATGGATGTAGCGTTGCTCGACAATTAGCAAAGAATTCCGCTTAAACCGGTGCTAGGGGCCGTCTTGAACTTACTATGAGGTATGATCAAAGTTCATTGTTGAAGGCCTCGTGGTGACTTCAAGATGAAGAACAACAATAAAAGCGTTGTTCCTTTGCTTGTTTTTTACCATGTATTTGTAGAGACTTTGTCTCATGTGCATTTACTCCATATCCTTTTATTCACCATTTGATAAAAATGGAAACGATAAAAGAGAACATCTACAATGACTGTAAATTACATCAGAGGTCACAATCCACGAAGGAGCTCCACTAGAAAAACGCAAATGTAAGACAAAAGACAAACGTAAATAGCGAAATAACGATAAAAACTAGTGATAACCAAACTAGGTACCGGCAGTGGCAAAGGTCAGCGTTAGGGGTTAACCGATCTATGGACACCCAACCACCTCTTTTCTCCATCCCGTTTCCCTATAATATAATAAATAAACGTATAAAAACCGAATATAGATAGACAAGTCTACTAACACAAAGACCATTATCTTGAAAGGGCAATAATGTGACAAGACGTAATTTGGGAAGCCTAGTCAAGGAGTGCACGTCTCTAATATGCCGGCTAGCTCAAGGCTAAATAAAACGATGTCGCACAACGTAAGAAAAATCAAATTTAAAACTTCAAGAAAGGTTTTGATAAAGTTTCATAATGAATCCCAATAAACATCAGCAGCATCAGTGAGAAGTCGGTAACGTTATACGTGTAAAATGATGTCATTGGACCCAAGGCCAATTAAACTGATTTATGAAAAATATTCTGCTGATATCCCTTTTTACGTAAAAACTGTAACTTACGTTATAGTTTTTCTTGATTTTATCTATCAGTTTCTGCCATTCTGAATAGTATTTCCGTAAAATGAGAACGAAAAATGCCATTAATACAAATGTAATAAACTGTTTGTAAGTTGTGTCATTTTTTAAAACAAATGTTAATATCGTCTGTAACACCTCTTAAATGTATTTTGATAAAATACAAAAATATCAAGTTGCATAATAAACAGAAAGTTTTGTTATGCAGTACTCGTGTAACCTCTCAGTCGCAGCATTAGAATCAAATAATATTGAAAGCCATACTAAAAAAATAGCCAAGAAGTACTTGTTACAAAAAATATCAAAATAGAAGGCCAAATGCAGTACCAAGAACATCCACCAAGTAAAATGAAGCCTAAGAGTTATTCATGTGTTAGAATTTTAATAAATAACTAAATACCGAAGTTACAGTGAATTTCTGTAAATTTCTGTACTGCAATTTATGAAATCTGCAGCGTTGTTGCAATGTTTCGATAAATAACAAAATACCGAAGTTACTGTAAATTTAGTTTTAGAGTATTTTTTTTTTCGACAACTTATGTTTATTCAGTGCAGACATACCCATCTTTCAAAATTACGTATTATCATATTCTCTCCTTTCAAGGTTGTGGTGATGGAGTTAGTAGTCTACCTGTTTTGGGTTTTATTCGTATGTTTACTATACTATAGGGAAACGGGACAGATAAAGGGGAGGTTTGGGTACCCATAAACCGGTTTAACCCTACCGCTGGCTTTTGCTAGTGCCGGTACCAAGTCCAGCTGTCCCGAGTTCCTATCTTTGTTGACGTTTGTCTTTTGTCTTATTTGTGTTTTTCCTGTGTAGTTCCCTAGCAGATTGTGGCATGTAATTATAATTTTCAGCCATTGTAGGTGTTTCCTGTTGTTCCTTTTATTTCATAATTAAAACATTTGAAATCCATAAACCAAAATATGTTTAAAAATTGATATAGAACAAATTTCCAATAGGATATGAATAGAAGGCCAAAATCAGCTTAGGACAGAGAAACAAAAGAGGAAGACACTCTATAATTCTAAACAATATCTTCTTAAATTTAGATCTTAAAATACCGTTTAAAAAATTGTGTAAATTTTGATCAAATTATGTTGAAGGGAAGTATAAAGTGAAGAAAAATCATAATGTCAATAGATGAAAGTGGTATTTTCATGCTTTTAAGCTCATTGAAATTATTATAGTTGGAGTAAACATGTGTTATGGTTTCATGTTCATTTACTCCATATCCTTTCGTAAAATATTTAATACAGGAGTTTGTCTTTTTTGCAGTGTGGAGTTGGGAAAACAATTCCCCGTGTTAGAGATGTATGCTCTTTATTTTTCTTGGTGTACTTGTACATGAGATAATATCTCATGTGTACACTTTTGTTCTATTACTATTATCTAAATTTATGTAAATTATCAACTCCCTCCATCGTAGTCTTGACCTCACCTATTACTGATTATTCAGATTTCGTTTGGTGTTAGGCATTTTATTATTTTTTTAAATTATGGATTTCCTTCAATTATGGATTTCTTTAAATTATTTTTTTTAAATTATGGATTTCCTTTGTTTGGGTTCTAGTGCTGCTGATGAATTAATTTCCTAAATGGCCATACAGCTCATTAAAATTATTTTAGTTGGAGTAAACATATGTGTTATGGCCTCATGTTCATTTACTTCATATCCTTTCGTAAAATATTTTCATTTATCCAACACTTCAATAGTATTTTTTACACTTACAAATAATTTGCACCTAAAGTTCGATATGTTTAAAAAAAATTATAATAATAAAATAAAATGAAGTAAAAAAAAATGCCTGACATATCAATCAATTCCCTCAAAAAATATTTTACATTTTCATCGGGTTTGTCGATTCTCGGATTAAGCCAATGAGAGCAGAACGCATCAGTAATTTTAGAACACTCATAGACCGGACTTGTAAATGATATAGTATCTCATTCGAAAGAGTGTTTATAAAAGATATTTATTATTATTTTTTTTTGCAAAACAGTATAAAGTGTTTTAATATATATAGGAAATTAATATGTTGCATTCTATGTTATAATTCACCTATTGATCATGTGACCTACGACTACGGAGATGAAATACCTATGTAGAGAGAAGCGCTGTTTCCCTGGCCAGTGATGTTGTCATTCAACATTTAACAATAACGGAAAGGCTGTCTGATTTGTTTTTATTCAAGACAGTTTACATTGCCTTCGTCATTTTAAAAATTCTCTCTTGGGTTGGTCGGAGGATATTTCGACAATTTATAAAAGCACACCTTGAATAGACCTTCTGTCATGATGTAAATAGGATTGATCCCCAATGATTGGTCACGTTTTAACTAATAATACAGTGTGCATGTGTCAACCTCTTTAAATACGCAGGTTGACACATTGGTACCTGGCGAAATGGTATTCATTTATAATGTATCTTAATGTGCAAAATACTGATTTTGCTTTATTGGGCCACAATATTTACTGTAACTGAATATACCTTGTGAATTTGATGATGAATATTTTGGCTTAAATCATTTATCAAAGGCATTTCAAAAATGTGTTATTTCTGAAAGTTCACTAGTAATATTAGACGCAATAGACATAGACACATTATCTGTGATTTCGAGTTTACACATGTAGAATCATTACGATATTGTTTTGTCCTTTTTGCTAAAAGCATTCCTGCCACAAAAATCAAATTTAAAACAATTGTCTCCCCAAGTAATATATAACAAAACCAACTAGATGATTTTTGCATCATTTGTCCTAACAATATTGGATTCAGCATCATCCCAACACTACCGGATACAATGTTCAGGGCAGTAATTCCAGCTGTGACATGTATGAAATCTTCTTCTGCCCAAGCTACGATCAATGGGTAAAATACAGCCATAGATATTCCGTTCATAGCCGCTGTTATCCAAACACCGACCGCTATATCATTCATTGTTGTAGCCAGTAGGCATATAAATGATAAAACAAGCACCAAACTATTAAAATACAGAAATCTGGATGTTTCAAAGAACGGTGCTATCAAAATTCCAATGACACTTCCCAGAGTAAAACATCCCCAGTACAGAGAAGTCACATATGATGATGTAGACTTTGTCCATGCAAACTGCTCGACTGCAAACGTAGCGAGTAAACCTGCATATGAATCTTGCAATGCGGCGAATACTGCTGAAGTTTAACATAGAATAACAAATACAGGCACTCGGAATCGAAAAGGGAGAGAATCAATTGTTTTGGTCTGATCTGACTCCTTCTTAACCTTACTAGCTGTCAGTTGTTTGTCAAATGTAAAATACATGATTAAAAAGGGTATTGTTGACATTGCAGTTATTGCAGCTGATATCCAGTACGCCTTATAAACTTCGGATAGAAGTGGACTGTCGACGTTCACTGGCGTTGAAGGTTGATTAAATGTAGACATGATGTTTGCAAGGTTGTCTACGAATGATTCATTGCTCGAATTATTTATAAATAATGTGATATTTGTCGACTTTCCTTTTCCATCATTTAGCAATGTAGCTTTTGAAATGTTATTTAAAATGTTTATATAGAGACTAGTGTTAGAAACGGTGTTAAGTGCTGCCTCTTTATCAACTTGTTAGAGAAATGGTGCACTCGCTAACGGCGATAGAATTCCTCCTACTGTGAACGACAAGTGGATACCTTGTACAAATTTTCTAGAATCTTTCACGAACAGGTGAAATAATAGCGTAGAGACAACTGAAAACATAAATGCATAAAAACTGATGAGTGTTCCATGGAACACTTGTGTCGCCTGCACTACAGAAGAGCCATTTTTGGCCAAGTGAACCTCTGAAATCTGTAAATATCAGGTGCACAATTAAATCAAGTGATCAACAAATTCTGAAAGGTTGGTTGGAATACGCCTTCTAGTTTTGAAAAAGTACCACATTACCGAACTAAATTAACAAATGAGCTATTTTGGCTCAGTGAACCTCTAAAATCTGTAACATCAAAATATAACGTATCAGATGCAGAACAACATCAGGTGAACAACATATCAAGTTTGGTTGGAATCTGACTTATACATTTGTAGCTGTGATGGAGTTGAGAATTAACTAACCAGAATAACAAATGAGCATTTTTGGCTCCGTGAACCTCTAAAGTATGTAAAATCAAAATTCTAAGTATTAGGTGCGCATCTACACCAGGTGAAAAACATATACTGAATGTTTGGTCGGAATCTAACATATAGCTGTGAAGGAGTTGAGGATTAACTAACCAGAATAACAAATGAGCAATTTTGGCTCCGTGAACCTCTGAGGTATTTAAAATCAAATTTCTATATGTATCAGGTGCGCATCTACACCAGGTGAATAACATATCCTGAAAGTTTGGTTGGAATTGGACTAGTAGTTTTGAAGGAGTTGCAAATTATAAAACCGACAGTACCACAAATGAGCAATTTTGGCTCCCCGAACCTCTAAAATCTGTAAAATCAAAATTCAAAGTATCAGGTGCACATGAACTACACCGAAGTTTGGTTGGAATCGGACCAGTGGTTTGGATGGAGTTGCGGATTCAAAACCGACAGACGACGCAGGACGACGACGAAAGGCGACGGATAGTGATCCCTATGTGTCGACTCTGCTTACAGCAGGCGACACAAAAATTGGTGTGCTTGTTTGCAAGTTCAACTCTCGACAAAAGAAATTGTTTAATAATATTATATTTTTAAGTGATTCGAAATTTCTCCTTTCCCCTTTTTGCTTTGGTGTTCGTTTGCTAATATATTTGGTACTGTTGTTAGTTAGAGAACAATAACCAATGAGCAAACTTACATATCTTTTAAATCATATTCTAGCATGTCTTATGATGCCTCGAGTTGAGAATATCATTGCCTACCCTTCCGGGGCATTTGATGATACTTAGATTATTGTAGGTTCACATTTAAGTTTTGTGGCGTTCCTGTTCATTTTTGTTTTTTTTTCTTTGCCGTGTTTATATCTGACTTTCATTTATTTTTGGACTTTTGATTTGAGCAACCCCTCTACCTTTTCGTATTGAAATTCGTTTGCAGAGTACTACAAACTCATACCTCAGAACCAACACCTTTTTTGTATTTTTTTCTCGGTCTTGGTTATGTTTGAATGCTATAACCGAAGAGATTTATCGAAATGGTCATTACTTTTTGGTTGTTTTATATATGAGAACTATTAATGCATACACTTGATACAGTTGGTTTGATGATTATATATTGTTCGATTGAATGTTGTTTGTATTTTTACTGATGAAAAAACAATGACTTAGTAAAGTGAAAATTTGAATGTCAAAAATCGTCATGGGTTTGAAAGTTATTTTCCTTGAAAAGGCATTGGCGTGAAAACAGAATAATGTCTTTTAAGGGGGTAGACCTGGGGTAGGAGGAGATAACTCTGTTTTCACTTTTTTTATTACATACACAAACTAATAGAATCATTACAATAGGTATTATCAAAATTTCAAAAATTGTAAAAATATTTTCGACACAGCAAATAAATATTAATTTTGTAATGAAAAGAAAAACTCAACATCCAGTTATTTATAATGAATGCATTTTACTCTACATTTTTGCAATGATGTCCAAAGATAATGAAAATGTGTAAAAGTCGGATTTTTTCCAAGGGAGGTAATTTATAGCACAGATTCAGCAATTTTATTGATTTTTATTCACTTTATTCTAAATTAAGAAAAAATGGGACGGTAGATTTTTCTAAAATTTCAATATATCTTACATATACTAATTTTCTTTCTATTCTCAGTTTTTGGTGAATATTAAACGACAGAATTTTTTACAAGAATTGTTTAATAGTGATCAAAATTCAGTTAAAATATCTGCCTATATAATTCAGAACACCCATGTATTTCAGTTAAAACTATTTGAATTTACTATCATTATTCAAGCTTACTTTCACACATGTCTTAACTACAGAATTTTGCATTTGAAATAATTTTAAATCAAATACAAATTCAATTAGAGCCTACTCTATACACCGCAATCAAGTCCTGAACAGACCAAATAATATGAGGAAACAGGGTATCTTTGATGACTATTAGACATAAAATGGGACGGTAAAAATTGTTGAAAATTGCTGAAAGTCGACATGAACATGCTGAAAATTTTAAGAAAATTAAACGAGTGGAAAATTTTAGGCCTACCCAGGTCTACCCACTTAAAGCAAACGTTTGGATATATTTTTATTTTCTTACACAAAGATTAATGTGGTGGAAAAAGTGAACTGAAATCTAGGCAGTGTTCGTTGAAATGTTATTTTCCCTTTCTTTTATATTTTACACGTTTGAGCAATGAAATAAAAGGAACAATAGGAGACATCTACAATGGCTGAAAATTATAATCACATGCCACAATCTGCCAGGTTACTACACAGGAAAAAACACAAATAAGACAGAAGACAAACGTAAACAACGATAGGAACTCGGGATACCGGCACTAGCCAGCGGTAGGGTTAAACTGGTTTATGGGTACCTAAACCTCCCCATCATCTGTTCCGTTTCCCTATAGTGTAAAAAACATACAAATAAAACCCAATACATGTAGACTACTAACTCCATGACCACAACCTTGAAAAAATGACATTACGTAATTTTGAAAGATGGGTCAAGGGGTGCTCGCCGCTAATCTGCCGGTTAGCTCAAGGAGCCTAGTCTGTTGGTAAAACACTGTCGCACTACGGAAGAAAAATCAAACTCAAATCTTCCCGAAGTATTTGGTCAAGAATCATCATTTACTTCAGTAACATGTTTTCAAACTTGTCTCTGACTTCTGAGATGCGATGGGGAAGTATCCATCGTCATTTTTAGTTTCTATTTAGAAATCGAGAAAAACGGAAGACTAATACTATATTTGATAAATAAATCAGAAATCCAAAGCTTTTTTCATGTTGGATTTGGCAACATCCAAGATTGACAGTGATTTGCATTATGAGGGAGAAGAGAAATCTATATCGCCGATTGCGTACCTGTGCTAAGTCAACTTTATCTATAAAAGTATAGTCATCACATAAAATTTATTGTGCGGTTATGCAGATGTAAACTTGGATTCTATTGGCTGATTAACCACCTGCTAAATAACCATGTCCGCCCTACACAATAATCATGATAATGTAGTGTTTCACCTAGACCAAATTCATTCAAAAGCGTACATATAAGAATTGTACATAAGGACAAAATTCACAAACTTGCAGTAAATTACAAAAACAGGAAAACAGCAAACACCTACAATGGCCAGGAACTACAATCACATGCCACAATTTACAAGCAAACTGCACCAGAAAAACAATAATGAAAACAAGAGACAAACATAAATAACGATAGGAACTCGGGATAGCCGGACTTGGTACAGGCACTAGCAAAAGCCAGTGGTAGGGTTAAACCGGTTTATGGGTACCCAAACCTCCCCTTTCTCTATCCCGTTTCCCTATAGTATCATAAACATGCGAATAAAACCCAATACAGGTAGACTACTAACTCAATAACCACTATCTTGGAACAGAAAAGGCATAAGACAAAACGTAATTTTGAAGCAAGGGTCAAAGAGTGCTCGCCGCTAAACTGCCGGCTAGCTCAAGGAATCTAGTCTGCTGGTAAAACACTGTCGCACTACGGAAGAAAAATCAAACTCAAAACTCCCCAAAGGGTTTGGTAAAGAGTCTTCATGTATTTCAGTAGACATCGACAGTATCAGTGAGAGGCCAGTATATATGTAAAGTCTTCAGGTCACTGGAATCAAAAGCCAATTTAACGGATTTGTTCAGAATATCTCGTCGATATCCACTATTACGTAAAGAATGTAAGTTATGTCCCAGTTTTTCTGGATTATTTATCAGTTTATGAAATTTTTTAACAACATTTCCATAAAATCGAGGATGAGAAATGCCCTTTGTAATTAGCTGTTTGCGAGTCACGTCATATCTAGATATAAAATGTTCATATCTTCTGTAAAACTTCTTAAAAGTATTTAATAATTTATGAAATCTGTAACCTTGTTGTAAAAGTTTGGATGTGAGAGTAAGGTTACGCTCATTAAAATCATCAAGGGTGGAACAAACGCGAGCGAATCGTACAAGTTGAGCTATATCACCCCATAGGATGGAGCTAGGGGAACGTCGCCGTCAAGAAAGGGGAAATTAGTATTGTAAAATCAAAATCATCCCTTTTATCATAAACTTTAGTTTTTATTTTACCAGAGTCAATGGTGATACTTAGATCCAGAAAAGGGCGATATTTAGAATCATTGTTTGCCTTATTTAGTTTCAGTTGTTGTGGGTAAATGGTGTCAACATAAGCTAAAAACTGAGGATTGTCAATAGTAAGGATATCGTCAATATACCTGCTATTATCATTGAAAATAGAAATAAGTTTATCACTATTTGGTATAGTTCCTTTTTGTAGTTTTTTCATGACTTCCCGTTCGTAACAGAACAGAAAAAGATCTGCGATGAGAGGTGCACAATTAGTACCCATGGGGATTCCTATGAACTGATGATAAACAATGGTGCCGAAACGAACATGCAAGAGATTCAGTGCCTTAATCACATCATCACATGTCCAGGAGCCATAATTGTTGTAAGAGATATTGGAGAAGAATCCTTGCTTTTTGTTGCAGCAAATAAACTGAAGACCCGAAAATTTAAAATGGAATAAAAAAGATAACAAGAAAAGACCATTTAATTAGTTCACCCAATTTAGATTTAATCAAATTATGCGGAAGGGTTGTATAAAGTGTAGAAATATCATAACTGTCAATAGATGAAACTGGTCTATCTATAGATTGTAATTTATCTAAAACTTCATTAGAATTTTTTACACTCCAAAAGTAATTTACACCAGAGTTTTGATATGTTTTTTCACAACAGTTTTTGACTAACTCCTTTAAACAAGTGAGTGCACTGGTTAAATTGATTGGCAAATTTGTGGTAGAACAATTACTTGAAGCCGAAATGAAACGATGTTTGTAGGGATTTTTGTGAAGTTTAGGAATCCAGTACATAGTAGTAGGTAGTAAGCATGGATAAATAAACATATCGAAATTAAACATAGTTTACTTCCACGTAATGTAAAACTAATTTCATCCTGATATTTAAAATGTGAAATACATCTATACTTGGAATAACATGTAAATTATATGAAATATTTAAACTTAATTCAATACATCATTCGGCTGTGTATTGTCCAGAGTACGCGGTCAGTCGACATAGCGTTTATGTGTATAATCGTGTAGTTAAATGTAGATCATTTTGTAATTATCGTTTTCTTAGTTAAACACAAACAGGTTTGCGTAACCGCACAAAAATGTTATCATGCATTGAATCAACTAATATGATTATTCAGATAGTGTCGAAAATCGTTGAACGGCGCAGCCTGAAGGCCGCTTGCCGTTCAACGATTTTCGACACTATCTAAATAATTATATTAGATGGTTCAATGCGTGATAACTTATAATAACTGGACATCATAATAGCAGTTAAGTGAGTAGTTTTAATACAAAGATAACAGTCTGGAATCATCTACAATGGCTGAAAATTCCATTATCATGCAAATGGTGCATAGCAAAACATAAATAGGGTAAACGTAAACAATAATAGAAACTGGGGACTACACTTAACAAAATTTAACTAGGCTAAATTCTTCACATTTAACATCTCAACGTTTCATAAAACATTTCTTAAATATTATATTTACTCAGAAGGGTTCAATTTTATAAATGGAAATATTACAAATGTTCTAGTAAAGATATCCAATAAAAGTATGCCGAACGTATAGGAATCGCTTATTTTTGTTGTGCAGAAAAATGACAAAGATAGTAAGTTATCATACCAAATACCAAGTACATGTACTAGAACCTGGCTGTATATGAAATAAAGTGAAAGCTACTTGCCATTTTTTTCTAAAAACTTTTAGTTAATTGCAATCGTTTAAGCTGGCTCGTATCTGTCTCGTCAAACCTGGTCATATGCACGACTATATTTTGTACTTATCCGGGCGATCTTCACTAGACCGTGATCTCGTAGATCGATAATTTCATGTAACATGTTCTTGATAAGTATTCAGAATATTTTTTGCACATTTAGATATTAGCTAGTCGCATAAACTTGAGAATAAAATAATTTAACTGTGGAATTACAGAGAAAGAAGATGAAGCAAGATATTTTACTAAGGGAGTGGACATGGTCAAGAGAAAGAAGGAGGAAGAAAGGAGAGAGGGGGTGAAAAAAAAGAAATGGTCGGGACACAGAAATTGCTAATGAAAGGTGAAAGACAAATTTGAAATATATCGCATCTGGTCATTAATAAAAATAAATTTTCGAGTGAAACTAAAGGCAAACTGCTATCATACGTTTCAACCACAATTTAATTGCATAGCTACATGTAATATTTTGCATTAGTCTTAGACCATTTTATTTCCTTGCTTGTGATTTTTACCCGATCGGGCTCTATCAAAGAAATTCACTGTATCGGCCTCAGGCCTTTGAGTAGCGAATGAGGTTGGAGATTTAAACTCCAAATGTGGGCGCTGTTGCAACAAAGACTATTGGAAAAGTGAAGACATGGTGTTAATGAAATAGCTTAGCTTTTAGTTTACCTTTGATGTCAATTTCAAGATGGAGGTCAAGGAATGAGGCCGTTGTGGTAGTGTTATCCTTGATTTCGAACTCCTTTTGATAGACCAGATGGAGAAAATCACCAAATCCAGAGTTGTTTAGTGACAAAATATCCTCAATATAAGTGAAGGTAAAATAAAAGGATTGAGCTAGTTCTCAGAGTAAGACATGCTTTTTCTCAGAGTAAGATGAAGAACAACAATAAAAGCGTTGTTCCATTGCTGTGTTTTACCATGTATTTGTAGAGATTTTGTCTCATTTGCATTTACTCCATATCCCTTCATTGTTAATGCTTACCTTTCCGAAGCACCTGATGTCACTTTATTTTTTGAGAGTTCAAACTGTTTGTGCCTTAGTTTTGAGTGTTGTATTTGCAGTTTTTGTGTGTTTTGTGGGTGTGTAGTGTCTTTGGTCCTCCGTTCTCTACTGTTCTTGCCTTTTTCTTGTCTCTTGACTTTGATTTATGTAATCTTGTGCTTTGTTCGTTCGGTATTCTACTGCCGTTGTTTTATTAATTTGAAGAAGCTCTTCGATAAATTCAGCCTCACAGAGTGGAGACACAAATTGGAAAGAAAAGGTGCATAATTAGTGTCCATTGGCATTCCGATAGTCTGTTAAAAACAAGTCTTCCAAATTGGACAAATATATTGTCGATAAGAAACTCTAAATTTTAATCAGTTCTTCTTCTGTATATGTTTTCTGTCGTTCGGTGTCATATTTTACAAAGTAAGCTTGTTTTCTATTCATAACAACGTATCTGTATTTTCATTCATCGTTTTAACGACAGAAACAAATATGAATTAACTGTTTCAGCCGAGAGTTTAGTTGTTCATCAGAAAAGGTTCTATTCTGTTGCAATGTGTAATGATCTGGAGTTGAATATGTCACGTAAAGCTTGAGAGTTGTTCAGTATCCATATTTTATTTGATTATTGATAATTTTTCCGTTTTCCGATGGAAAAAAATCCTAGTTTAAAAAAAATTTGGGAAATTATTATTATCACAATCAAATTAAAAGAAAAATAAAGTTAAGATTATAAGAATATACCAATAATTTCTTTTTGGTAAGAGATATATTTTTTTTCTACTCCTCTAAATCAGTAAACAAATAGCATGTCTGACCGTAAATAAGGTCATCAAGTGTTTATTCACCCTTCGTTAACCTCTACCAAGAACGCCAAGCTAGACATTATTCTATGTTGAACAATTGGAGTTTCTTTGTGAAATTACATTTATCAGCGTCATGTTACCGTGGAAACATTTTCATAGTTTCTTGAAGGTATTGTCTCCCCTGAAACTATTTGTAATAGCCATAATCAAAGGAAGAATAACCCAATAGGGAAGCCATACGGGTACCGTTCCATTCCATTCGATTTTTTTAGATGATAGTATGGGAAAGACAAATAAGACTCACTTTTTGACACATGCTCTCCCATATGAAAAAGAAAAGTTAATTGTCATTTAACGCTCAACTAATATTCAACTGAGCCTTGGTTGAAAACGGTCGTTTTCATACATAAAATTGAATGCTCTGGGTTGAATACTACAGTATTTCATATTCAACTTTTGCACAAGCTTGTTTTTAAGTTGGGTACTACATAGTAAACAATGAGGGTGTTGAATGCTAGTTGCATACTGAGAAACAAAAATGTCTTTAGTTGAGCACAAGTTGAATACTAAGTGAGAGAATATTTCAAAGTTAAATGCTAGTTGAACATAAGTTGAATGTTCATTTCCAAATCATGTAGGTGCTTTATTTAATTGTTCTGACATTGGTGTTTTCATGAGTGGGGATAATCAAGATTTAGGGAAATTCAAATTTGACCTTTGATAGAATTTGAAGGCACATGCATAAAAAAGAATGTGCAAATTAGAACAAACTTAAAGGAAAACCATTTACTAGTTACTTTGATAAGGATATAGCAGAGTGTATTACAATCAGCTCAGCTTCTGTAACAGAATGTAAGTTTTATATTTTTTTCATTCTTTTAATATTTCAATAAACTTCTTACATACCACTATCTCATTATTTGTAACAATCACGTGTCAACGATGTTTAGAAAATAATGATTTAATAGCTAAACAGAAGAAATTATTTTCAACTGCTTTTGTATATTATTCGGTTAAATCACAGACATATAATATACGAAGTGTCTATTTTTCCGGCCATGCGATTGCGCATGTGTGATAGCGTTATCAGCAGCAGCACCCGCTGGGATTATACAGTATTGTATTTCAGACGCTCTGAAAATCATGGCCATCTTTAATGTAGGAGATAAATTTTCCAATTTTAATGATGTATTGCTAAAAATTAGGGAATATGAAGTGACACTAATACAAATTTCTACAGAAGGGACTGTAGAACGATAAATTCTGCTCGAAAAAGAGGAATCAAACGTGAATTTAGGGAGGAGTTGCGCTTTTATGCAATGACTTTTGCCTGTATTCATGGAGGAAAGAAACATGAGAGTTCTTCAACTGGAAAAAGACCAAATCAAAGGTATAAAATAATTACTTGCAAAGATTTTTCAAGCCTTTAGTGGCATGTGTGCATCTGGAAGTATATTTGCGGAAATTTATCTGATACCCCGGGCTGATACGCGGGTCCAGCNCCCCCCCCCCCCCGTCCAGCTTTCGTAAAAAAAGAGGGTTCCAGAAAAATGGGAGCATCCAGTCGACTTGTGCCCCTTTTGTCAATTTTGGCCAAATTGCTGCATGTACGAATTTAATTTTTTTTTCACAAAAGTTTCTTGCTGGTTAAGGAAACCACATTATAATCCGGATTTCAACAGGTTTGTTCCTCAATGTCATCTGAAACAATTTCACATCCGGTTCAAGACTTGACTGGTTGGTAGTAGTAGTTATCAACAAGCCAGTTAAGCAATATCTACTGATCCAGGAAACACTGTGGATATGGGCAAGATTGCAAAAATGTCTATTTGTCCGGATAGCCGGAAGAATAGCCATTGCCTATAATATAATTACACACATTGTAATATTATACATTTTGTCAGCAGAAAGTTTGTTTCATTAGATAGACTGCAGTGGCATGTAGCACCTTGAATAAACACATTTTTAATGCACATATTCTTCAAAAAAAAAAAAACACCTATTCACAAAGAATGGAAAATTTTGCAATTAACCACTAAAATATCTACACATTTTTGTATGTTGTGTATAAATTGTGTATCGTTAGTCTTGATGTGTGGAATATTAATCAGTATTCAACTCGCATTCAACCTTGTAATGCCACCCAAAAGGTCGAGCGCTAGTTGAATGATCAAGTTGAATGTGAGTTGAGTATGCAAATTTATTTCCTTTCCGGGAGTTGAATGTGAGTTAAATATGCAAATATTTCCCTTTTGGAGAGTTGAATGCCCGGGTTGAATGCTAACTCATTTACATGGCAAAAATTCAACTGACGTTCAATAGACGATCAACTAATGCTAAACTAATTTTCAATTGAACGCTCCAGTTGAATCTCCATAGGTCTTTTTTGTTTGGGCTATTAATTCAAAACGTTATTATCCGACAGAACATGTGGTGTAATGTAATGCCCTATCGAGTGACATCCGGTCAAAATAATTGCCAAGCTCTGGTTCTAGACACCAAGTTAAAACTCATGTTCATTATCATTCCGATAACGTTATTTCTGTCTACTTCACATGCAGTAATCAACCTCATGAGCCTCCCAAATGTCTAAATTGTAACGGTATATATAGTATACCTGACATCTATGTGCTATCTTTTAAGTATTTCAAAGCAAAAAAAAAAATCATGAAACATCCAATATTTGGTTTTCGTTTTCATTATTTTAATGTTTTAACTGTTTCTGGAAGAACAAGATCAGACTTGACATTTGATTCATACATAAAGGAATCTGCAAGGCCACAAGTAAATCCTTTCAGTACATGCATTATAAACATGAGTTCATAATGTACACTCCAAGGAATGACAGCCAATACACCAACCAATCCGACGTTCCCAACTATTATCTGTAGGTACTTATCAAAACGATCAAACGTTACAGTTACCATGAAAGATGCCACCAAATATCCAATTGAAAGGGCCGTGAAAAAAAGCGACGCTTCGTCTAATGAACATTTCGATACTTTCTGGAGATCTAAAAGAGTAGGTCCTCCTTGTCCTAGATTCCAACCCTGCAATATAATTATCTTAATAAGAATAGCGCAGCAAAAAATTAGTTCAAGTCACATCAGCACTAAACAAGATTTTTGTGATACCGATTTTTTTTTTCCATTTCAAAATTTAGAGCCTACTTTCACAAATTACCATAAAATAAATACAAGTTTTGTATTGTTGCATTTTATTTGTCAAGTGTCTATGTACCGTTTATTACATATTTTCTACAAGAACTTATCTTAAAGTTTGCCTATTTCAATATTTCTGGTAATGAGTACATCATTCTGACTATTTTTTTAGTCTTTTTTTTTAATATTTAAATTGCAGCTGATAAGAGGTTTCTATTTGGAACATGTTTACAGCATAACTAAGATGACTATTTATTGTGCAACTTGGATGCAGTTTGAAAACTGCATAAAGTTTATCATCAAAAACATAATTTGGAATACAATAAAAAACAAAATATGAAGCCCTTAGTAGAATTAATGTAGATCGATAGTCTTCTTTTTATATATGGAAATATTTTATACACCTATTTACTGGCTATAGGAACAATAGCAAGTTTATGGTTTCCCGAGACACTAATATTTCCTTACGTGAAGCGGAGGGAAAAAGTTGGTGTCGAGGGAAACCATAAATTTGCTATTGTTCGAATAGCTAGTAAATAAATGTTTTATTGCACCGAAATCAAACATCAAAGGTATCAATGTGACGTCATTGGTACATAGTTCATCGTCCTACTTAATAACCAGTAAAATATTTCATTGTCCTATTTAATGACCAGTAAATGGTTCATCACCGATAAATAGTCCTTCAAACTATTGACCGGCAAATAGTCTGTGACAAAAGTGAAAAATAGCCAATTTATCAAATAAACAATTTATATAGAAAATACATACTGAGGTAAAGTAGATCTCCTTATTTCAGTGAAACTAAAGGGATCAAGCACAAATCTGCTAGATTTACATGTATTGGCTAATTGGATGTGGTGTGATAACACGGGCATCAATCTCACATCTCATTACATTTTGTTATGAAAGAAAAATCGTGATGATAACATCCTGTTATGAGTGATGATATCGAGGTCACCGCTTTCGAAATGCAAGATTATATTACCCGTAAAATACTTTTGTTGAATGTAGTTTGATTGCTATTATACATACAAAAATCTTATTGAACGGTAACGTATTGTTTGCTGAATTACTGTTTTGTGGTGTTCAACTTGTCAAAAATATTTTTGACAAATCGTCCGAAATGTGTCTTTTTATAATCAGCAATATTTAATGGTGAATGAAAGGATATGGAGTAAATTTACACGAGACAAAGTCGCTGCAAATACATGGTAAAAACAAGCGAAGGAACAACGCTTTTATTTTTTTTCTTCATCTTGAAGTCACCATGAGGCCTTTAACAATGAGCTTTGCTCATACCTCATAGTAATTTCAAGACGGCCCCTAGCACCGGTTTGAGCATAATTTTTTGATAATTGTCAAATAATGCTACATCCATGTCTTTCCTGGTCATGGATGCGGGGTTGTCAACAAACATTAATTAAACTGGCAAAGTGCTCTTACAATCACTATCATCCGTTTCCCGACAAAAGCACTAGTGTCAAGCTAGTGGACAATTACAATATATGGACAAACACAGGGCACTCATCAAGTCGATTGTTAGAAAACTTGGCATTATAAAATAGTGAGATGCGGGCATTTTTAACATGTGGTCAGAATTTCATTTCGAAATTACAAAAATAAATGCCAAAACTTGAAAGTATGATCGTTTATCCATATAAGAAATTCTCTCACGAACAAGTGCACCATAACTGAAATATATACAGAGCATACATCTCTCGCACGGGGAATCTTTTTTACGGAATCCACACTGCAGGAGAGACAAACTCCTGTCGTAGATGGTGAATAAAAGGATATGGAGTAAATGTACATGAGACAAAGTCTCTACAAATACATGATAAAAACAAGCAAAGGAACAACGCTTTTATTGTTGCTCTTCATCTTGAAGTCACCATGAGGCCTTCAACAATGAGCTTTGCTCATACCTCATAGCAAGTTCCAGGCGGCCCCTAGCAACGGTTTGAGCGGAATTCTTTGCTAATTGTCGAACAACGCTATTTCCTGGTCATGGATGCATGGTTGTCAACAAAAATTAATTAAACTGGCAAAGTGCTTTTACAATCACGGTCATCCGTCTCCCGACAAAAGCACTTAGTCTAGTGTCTTGGGCTAGAGGACGATACATATATTGTTATACCTTCGATTGTAATGTTTACAGTTTTGCCTTGATATGTTCCTTTGACACTAAAAAGGATAATATATTATAAAATTATAGATTTTGTGAATCGTTATGAGTGATGATATCAGGTGATGAGTTGTGGGATGTCTTGTGAGTTATGCGACACTCATAACATTATATTATCATCACGATTTTTCTTTCATAACAAAATGAGTTGTGAGATTCGTGTCCGTGGATAATATAGGAATAATTAGTTTGAAAAGGAATATTTAGAAGAGGGAGATACATTGTAAAAGATATTTCAATAGGAAACATTACACAAATTATCAGGAAACAAAGTTGGTGACCCCCAGTTTTATTTATATTTTGAAAGTATGTCAATAAGGTTAGTCATTATCAAAATGGACATAAATCTATATAGAGACCGGTTTGAAAGAATACTCCATAATTAACTAGATGTTGTCGGAAACGACAGCTATCACCGCACTCCCTGTTTGACACAGGAAACAGTTCTTATACACCCTGGGCATAATTTTTATTATTATTTTTTTTAATCTATCTATTGATAGTCATTATTGTTACTAAAATAATTCTAGGATATATATGGTTGCTAAGTAGAATTCCAAAAAACAAGTGGTCTTTGAGACTTTCAGGAAATTTACCAAGATTGGAATCAATATTTTTGAAATCCAGTAGATGAAAATGTTTTTCCTAAACTAAACAAACAATTTAAGTATGGTTGCTAGGTAGAATTCCAAAAAATTAGTGGTCTTTGAGACTTTCAGGAAATTTACAAAAATTGGAATCAAATATTTTTGAAATCCAATTTATGAAAATGTTTGTCCTAAACTACACAAACATTTTAAGTATGGTTGCTAGGTAGAATTCCAAAAAATAAGTGGTCTTTGAAAAATTCAGGAAATTTACCAAAATCGGAATCAAATAGTTTTGAAATCCAATTTATGAAAATGTTTGTCCTAAGCTACACAAATATTTTAAGTATGGTTGGTAGGTAGAATTCCAAAAAAATAAGTGGTCTTTGAGACTTTCAGGAAATTTACAAAAATCGGAATCAAATATTTTTGAAATCCAATTTATGAAAATGTTTGTCCTAAACTACACAAACATTTTAAGTATGGTTGCAAGGTAGAATTCCAAAAAATAAGTTGTCTTTGAGACTTTCAGGAAATTTACCAAAATCGGAATCAAATATTTTTGAAATCCAAATAATGAAAATGTTTATCCTAAACTACACAAACATTTTAAGTATGGTTGCTAGGTAGAATTCCAAAAAATAAGTGGTCTTTGAGACTTTCAGGAAATTTACCAAAATTGGAACCGCCTTTCAGAATCCTAAGTTTTCAGAATTTTGTTTTTTTACCAAACACTTGTCAGAATATAAGATAATATGCCAAAACTTAAGAAAAAATATGTGTCTTTGACATTGTCAGGAAATTTACCTTAGTTGGAACCGGAACTAAAATTCCAAAAGCTTATTGCAAATCTATAGACTATATGCAACAATTCTGCATAAAGATTTGATCCCTAAATCCAAAAATGTAGGAGGAGTTTGCGTCGCATGCCTCATGTGTCTAATCCACATCTTTGGGTGTTTGTTAAAATTGACATCATGGGGCCTCTTGTTTGCACCAAGACCAATATCAAAAATCCATAAGGTTATTGCGCATCTACAGACTATATGCAACAATTCTATAACAAAATTAAATCCCTAAATCCATAAATGTAGGAGGAGTTTGTGTCACATGCCACATGTGTAAAAATTGACATTATGGGGCCTCTTGCATCCCCAGCAATGTACAACATGATTTGACAGTACGAGTAATCTCGCATGATCAGTCGTCTATATCGATAATCGGCTAATGTGACCACATGTGGTGATAAATAAACATATTTTATCAGCTACTAATTAAGACCGCGGGTGACAAGAACATCCATTTCAAGTTACGTAAGCAAAGATACGATGTAAACGTTTTAGTTTTTAGCTAGTTGAGAATTTTCTATTGAGGCACTCTTTCAAACTTTTGCCGTTCTCGAGGTCATGGAGGTGCTTCGTAACGAATTTTGCAAGATTTTTTGCAAAAGGCAAATCCATACAAACATTCACATGACAATTCAATAGTTTAAAAAATGTATTAGACATACTACAAATCTATTCAGATGACTCGTTGAAACAGTTTTGATAGAATTTGGGTGCATTTCCAAAATAATCCGCTGAGGGAACAAAATGCGGTGGAAAGTGGCCGTTTGTCTTTGC
This sequence comes from Modiolus philippinarum, assembly GCA_002080025.1. Classification (NCBI taxonomy): domain Eukaryota; kingdom Metazoa; phylum Mollusca; class Bivalvia; order Mytilida; family Modiolidae; genus Modiolus; species Modiolus philippinarum. The sequence goes on from MJUU01040518.1 coordinate 85,922, forward strand.
AAAGTACACGAGTATATGAATTAACCAGGTTTATTTTTTTTCAAAACGACTTGTAATTGCTCATAATGTGTCAAATTTTTAGAGACTTTGTTAAAGAAAGAAAGAAGATATTAACTATCAAAGAAACTCGTGCCATGCATTGTCGGAATCTTCTGTGTAACTCAATGGGTTTATTTTTCTTAAATGAAATCAACGGAAAGGGCGAAAAAGATCTTCCAGCGACGCACGTCCGTGTCTGTTTAGCACGATTATCTTGTTGCTTGGGTTGGGAGAATAGATCTACTTTATTTTTATGTACCTGAATATATAACTTGATTTTTTTCTGTGGAAATTCAGAATTTTACATGAAACAAAATAAAATTTTATGACTTCCCCTTTTTATATTGCTCTGTCGATTATTTACATCTTGATCAAATTAACATGTTTAACAAATAAAATCTATAGTAACCACACAGCGGGATTACATAAGTTATTACATAAGTCTTTCTTGTACATATATTTTTTAGATTTTAGTTTTATTACATATTTTTATTTTGTTGTTCTCCATTGTACGACAGCTATACAAACCTTCTTATTCTGTCTAATTTATATAACATTAAGCTGTCTCGCAACATATATTTTTATATTACATAAGTCTTCTGACATGAATTTAATATATCATGATTTTTTCTGAAAAAAAAAAATTGTGCATATTAAGAAAACATTATTTTTTGGCTTATCACACTAAGCTTTCACAATAATTCTCACTAATGAATGTTTCGTATCGATGTGTTTTACTATTTTTTCTGTAAGGATATAATCCGGAGTTTGGATGAAATTTGTTCAGTAATGCATATATTTAGGTTAATTTTCTTTATTTTTATTTCAAACTTATTTATATATTTATTAAAATAAAAATTGTTTGACAACCACATTCAAAGCACTTAAAACATAATGATCAATTATCACAGAGTCTATACTTTTATATTGGAGACGTTTATAAAGTAACTCTGTGTGACCAGAGACATATAAAACCAAAAAAATATATTGGTTTATTGGTATGACCATGGATGTATTATATTGACAGATAGGAAAAAAATTAACTCTGTCCACCCCACTGATATTCTTTATATAGATTAAGATTAAGATTGTTTATTCCAATTAATGGTCCCACAAGGGGCATACAAATTTCATACAATGGTTAAGATTCATTTCAGATACACATACATGCATACAAAATTAGACAAAGAACACGAGAACACATATATATGTATAACGATTGTAATAAACTGATAATTAATATAATAATATTTTCAACGGTCAGGCCAGAGCCAAGCAGGGATAATACCAGTAGAAATATAAATATACATAATATATATAACAGTCAACAATGTTGGCGTCTAATCTCAAGACACTCTTGGATATAAGTTCCAAGAAGGTCCAGAACATCAGAATTCTCATTAGAAAAAATCCAAATAAATTTTGCACGATCATTCATTGCACTAAAGTTAACACAGAGTTTCTCTAAACAGGAAAAAAAAATTTCTTCTTTCATTATTATATAAATTACATGCTGTTAAAAAGTGTTGCTCATCTTCCACTTTACCCTTTGAACAATATATACAAAGTCTTTCTGAACGCTCAATATTTTTGTATCTGCCGCACTCATTTATGAAAGCCACCGACTCAGTTCATTAAGTAGGTGCTAACTCCTTTGTGACAGATCTGCGAAACCGCCACGAACACCTTCAAATCAAATTGGAAGCAATTTCTCATTTTTTGATAATTTTTAAAATTATATCATTGGAAAGCTAATAAACTGTACTTTTTGAATATAACTCTTATAATCTTGAGATATTAATGTATTTTTGATAATTGAACATTTTATACACCGTCCCCGTATATTTCCATATAAAATCCTATCAGGCGACGTCTTTATCTGACGAGTGCACAGCTGGATACAAGTCGTCGATTGTTGGCCATGTTTGCACCAAGACCAATATCGAAAATCCGAAAGCTTATTGCGCATCTGCAGACTATGTGCAACAATTCTACAACAAAATTAAATCCCTAAATCCAAAAATGTAGGAGGAGTTTGAGTCACAAGAAAAGTGTGACGGACGGACGGACGGACGAACAGACGGAGGGTATAACATTATTCCCGAACTTTCTTCGAAAGTGCGGGGATAATATAGCAAAGATAGGCCGTTTAGGGGGTAAATTTAGATTCAAGTAACCGTTTTTAATATACATGTATTGCCCAAGAAAGAAATTGGTTATGAAAATATGAATAGATGCAATTTAATGTTATTTTTGTTGTCTGAATTAATTATACTTTATATTTAGTATTTGTATTAAATAATTAACATAAAATAGTTATCTATCTATATGATGCACCCCTTTATATGGATATTAATATAAGAGGTGATATGGCAGTGAAAGCTGTGGCTGTCATAGATTATGTAACAGCTTTGGTTAATAAACTATGATTTGGTTAAAAAAAATATAGCAGAGATAACAGGAAACATACACAATGGCCGAAAACTACAATCACATGCCACAATCCACCATGGACCAAAAGACAAAAGACAAACGTAGACAACGATAGGAACTCGATAATCTCTGTTTTTTTTCATATAAAATCATTAGAAATAGTTGATATTGGGTTATTAAAAACAGCGCGGTAACGCCATTGTTTTTTCATTGCAACACCAACATCATAAGAAAACTTTTCTTTGAAAGTGATAAAAAAAATCTATCTTAAAAAAATTGAAGTATCCATCAATCTTAAGGTGTCTCCGTGATCGTGGTATGAGGAACCTCGGTCGATAATCTCCATGTACATGTACCAAGTTAGTTTTGTATGGTTTAAAGTGGAGATAATTTTAATTAGCATATCAATAGAATCTTTTGATACTGAAATTAAAATTATCCTCACTTTGACTATATATAACTAACTTGGTAAAGGGAGATAACTGACCGAGGTTCCTCAATATTCTGCCATTTTTTTATCTTATTATAACTGTTCGCTTATGTTCATACATCTTTAGAGTTTCTGAAATAATAATAAAAATACATAAAGAAATTTCCAAAATGTTCGAATGTTTTGTTCCTTATCCCTTTTACAACATTTACGTTTAAAAAAGTTGAATTGAAACACAAGAGCTGTAAATCTTTTGCTGTTTTTTAGGGAAACGGATGTTGTGCGAGGAAGTTGATATAATAAAAGATTCCATATACATATTACTACAGATATTACCAAAAGTTATCTCTCACTTCTTTTTATTTGTCATTTATAATCTGATTAAAAAACTTGCATAGTATGACAAAAATTTATAGCAGATGTTTAAGTTACTCCTTCATATAGTCATTTTTCCCTAACATTTCCATTTAAAATCCTTAAATTTTCAAATTCAGTTTTTGCGATTAAATGAACGATGACCGCCAAAATTTATTTTATATTTTTGAAAAATAAATTAAATTATGTGCCAAAAAAGAAAATTTCACAAATTCTATAATAGGAAATCAATACCCGACAAACGCCTAAGAAAACATTGGGAAAACAGTCCAACAATGAAAAAAAATGTTTTCATTACTTTTAATGTACTTTTTCACTATGGAATCTTTCATATCTTTTTATCTTTTTTTTTGGCGTTTTACCTGCCTATTATTTGCACAAATTCAATTAACCTTATTAATTAAAAATAATTTTGCTGTATTTTATTGTTTTACTTTGCTGTACCAGACTGATGAGTGATACTAAATAAACAAAAGAAATGAAGCCCTTCCTAAAACGAAACATGAAAGGTCTACTTGGATTGTTTACCATAGTTGCACATAGTTTTCTGACTAGTTTAAATCATAATCAATTAAGGGATATGGAGTAAATGTACATGAGACAAGGTTTACAAATACATGCCAAAACAAAGCAATGGAACAACGCTTTTATTGTTGTTCTTCATCTTGAAGTCACCATGATGCCTTCAACAATCAGCTTTGGTCATACCTCATAGTAAGCTCTAGACGGCACTATCAACAGTTTTAGCGGAGTGTATTGATAGATGTCGAGCAATGCTACATCCATGTTGCTTAACCCATGGATACTTGACCGTCAGCAAACATAAAATTAACTGGCAAAGTGTTCTTACAATTGCTATCATCCGTTGCCAGACAAAAAGACAAACAGAGGACAATCCAGGGTTTTTTCTCACCTTTTTAGCTCAACTGGCCTAAAAGGCCATGGGAGCTTTTGCTTTGAGTCCGTCTGTCCGTCCGTCCATCGTCCGTCCGTCAACAATTTCAAAAATCTTCTCTGAAACTGCTGAACCAATTGTAACCAAACTTGGCCTGAAGCATCACCAGGGTATGCAGTTTCAAAATTGTGTTCGATTAGTCCGAAGATCAAACAACATGGCTGCTGTAACTGAAAATAGAACATAGGGGTAAATTGCTGTTTTTTTTTTGCAAATAACTCAAAAACCGTTACAGATATCAAAAAGTGATCAGCATAGCAAGATCTACCTTCCCTGCAATTTTGAAGAAAATCCGAAAACCCGTCTTGGAGTTATTGCCCTTCTTCCATACAATTTTCAAAATTTGTGCATTTTTTATTTTTATTTCAAAAAGTGTAACAGATAGAGGTCAACTAGATATTGAAAAAAGGTTCCGCATATCATTATCTACAAACCCTGAAATTTTGAAGAAAATTAAAAAAAAACATTTGTAGGAGTCATTGCCATTTTTCACGGAATTTTCCAAATTTTCATATTTTTCGTCTTTTATTCCCAAAACTAAAGAAGATGGAGGTTAAGTGTAGTTTGATAAAATGTTTGCCATGCTGTGTGGATTTCAAAACTGGCATTTAAAATTGTTTACTGACCGCCATTTTCAAAATGGCCGCCAAAAGAAGGCGGGAAAATTAAACATTGTTTGATTTCAATGAAATTTGGTTTTCCAAATAGATATGGATGTAGCGACTTCAAAATCGGTGTTGAAAAGTGTCCATTGACGGCAATTTTCAAAATGGGCGCCACAAAAAGGCGGGAAAATTGAACATTGTCCGATTTCAATGAAATTTGGTTTCCAAATAGGAAATGAAGTTGCAACTTCAAAACCGATGGAAAAATTGTTTGTTGACCGCCATTTTCAAAATGGCCGCCGAAAAAGGCGGGAAAATTCATCATTTTCGAATTTCAATGAAATTGGTTTCCAAATAGATATTGATGTTGCAAATTCAAAACCGGTGTTGAAAAGCGTCCGTTGATGGCCATTTTCAAAATGACCGCCAAAAAAGGTTTGAAAATTTAACATCGTCCGATTTCAATGAAAGTTGGTTTCCAAATAGATATTGATGTTTCATCTTCAAAACCGTTGTTGAAAAGTGTGCGTTTACCGCCATTTTCAAAATTGCCACCAAGAAAGACGAAAAAATTCAATATTGTCCGATTTCAATTAAAGTTGGTATGAAAATTGTTCGTTGACTGCCATTTTCAAAATGGCCGACAAAAAAAGGCGGGAAAATTCAACATTGTCCGATTTCAATGAAACTTGGTTTCCAAATAGTTATTGATGTCGTAACTTCAAAACTGATGTTTAAATTTGTTCACTTACAGCCATTTTCAGAATTGCTGCCAAAAAAGGCGGGAAAATTTAACATTGTCCGATTTCAATGAAATTTGGTTTCAAAGTGGATATTGATGTTGCGACTTCAAAACTGGTGTTGAAAATTGTTTGTTGACTGCCATTTTCAAAATGGCCACAAAAAAGGGATTGAAAATTCAGCATAGTCTGACTTCAATGAAATTTGGTTTCCAAATAGATATTGATGTCGTAACTTAATAATATGGTGTTGAAAATTGTTTGTTGACTGTCATTTACAAAATGATGTCTCAACTTCAAAACCTGTGTCGAAAGTGGTCCTAAGCAAGACCGGTTTTGTCAAAAAAGCCCAATAAATAGATATAGTAAAACATAATCAGACATAAAATACAGTTCAAGATATTGGTGGTGTTCGAACTACCAAAGTTTGAGGGACTGAAGTTCAACTGTATAACTGACAATGTTAGCTTGATTGTGGCAACTGAAAGCCAGGTGAGCGATACAGACTCCTGGGAGCCTCTGGTTTGGACTAGGTCCGGGTCCCTTCGAATCGGGAAAATAACACGAAAATTTCTCCATTTGGGAAAATACAACGATGCATTATCTACAGTATTCTATAGACTTTTATAAACCTGTTGCCCATTATTCTTACTTTTCTTCTGAAAGAGATTGGTTCAGGCTCGAGGGTGCAGGGTTATTTTCGTTAACATTTGGGTCTTTAGATTCAGATAGACATTTAAGTCTACATGGATCTCTGAGGGGTCACTACAATGCATTTGTGGTGTTTCATGAAAATCTATAAAATACAACTTGCAATCCAAATCCTCGTGTAATAACCTTTTCCCCTGTATCTATGCAAGGTAAATGTCGTTTACATTTTGTCGTACATGATATGTGCATTGTGAGAACGTAAATAATGCAACAATGTTGCTTCTCTCGGACAGAGTAGTGCCAATCGTCGGTTCTTTCTCTTTATAATTATTGCCTATTTACTACTCGAACGAAAAAATAGTCCAAAGAAATGGCTTGTTTCGCCGATTTAGTTTCCGATTTCATGATTGTTTTGACACATATGATCTTGACCTTTTAATAAGACCCGGATATTACCAGCAAAATAAATGACGTTTGGTTGGCTAGAAAAAAAAATATCTCCATGATTATAGCTATATTTATAGCAATTGAATAAAAAATATTGCATTTAAATGAAAAAATATACCATTTGAATAAAAAAAAATATTGCATTTAAATGAAAAAATATACCAATTGAATAAAAAAAATATTGCATTAAGATGAAAAAATATCCAATTTGAATAAATAATATTGCATTCAAATGAAGAAATATAACAGTTGAATTAAAAATATTGCACTTGAATAACAATTGTATTATATGAATAAAAAAATACTGCATATGAATGAAAAAATATACCAATTGCATAAAAAATATTGCATTTAAATGAAAAAAATTATCAATTGAATAAGAAAATATTGCATTTAAATGAAAAAATATACCATTTCAAAAAATAATATTGCATTCAAATGAAAAATATTAAATTTTTGCAACCAATACCATGCCATATACACGCATACATACTTTGCACACAGTGAATTTTCAGACTGGTAATGTATGTATAACTGCATTGCCGTGATTTTGGATTTTAGAATTTCCCCTTTCCTCGTTCTTGCTTCGGTATTCGCATGCCGATGTATCATTTCTCTTTGGTATAGTTTTGAATAGCCATTTTCCCAAAAATATTGCACATAAAGTTGACAGCCATAGACAAAACGATTTTTCTTGCTTATTGAATATATCAAAAACGTGTACGCTAGAGTCTTGATAAACAGCGATTTAACTGCCACAATAACAGTGTTATGATTGTGATTGTGATTTATTAGATAGTAGGATCTTTTTGTTTCGTTTCAATAATTAGAACGGCTAGTTTGGAGTTGTCTCAGAATTTAACAATGGACTAAATATAGAGATTGACTAAACATATGAACTTTCACTTAAAATGTGATAAGTAGTGAATCTCTTCTCTGTGGGCCCATAAGGCTAATGTTAAATTTCATTTTTCCATCCCCCGTGCAATCAACCGTGACTTATACTTTCAGACCAGTCTTCCAGCGTCCTGAACGTAGAGCACCGCAAACGTAGTGAAGCTGTGTGAGAGTAGTGGGACGCGGGGGCGTTGTTTTCAATACTTCCTTACCCATTCCATAACTTATTTAGTTTTTATGTACTTATTGTCTTGTTTTGTAGTGTACCATAACTTCTTATTTTTCTGTTCATGGTACAGATTTTTCTATTGTTTTTTTTCCGAATAATCTCCCTCTTCTTATTTTTTTCTGTGTCTCCGTCTTGTGTTGTGTTCTCCATTGTATTTATCTTAGTTTTATATGTTCTCAACCCCTCATCTGGTTCTATTTGTCTATTTTTGCCACCCGTTACTTTATACTTCTTTAGAATTCACCTCTTTAGAATGCCTATATCGATAAAACCCAAGCCTCTATATGTGTTTCCATTTTCTGTTTTCAATCGTTGCAATGATAAACAACAAACTAATATCAGTTCTATATTTTATTTTCCCCGTCATGAAGCAGTCATGGGTTAGGGAATTGGGGTTTGGAGGTTCCTTAAAAAATATTAGAAAAAATAATTAAAAAAAAATTTAAAATGAATAAAAATATTTTACTTTTTCTCTCCTCCTCTCCCTTTAAGGCCAAATCCTCCTCTCAAATTCCCGAGATGAGCACGCGAGCAGTACGAGCAGCGAAATGAGCACACGAGCAGTGAAAACGAGCAGCCTGAGCATGCCTTTAAACAGCGAATTTGTCACTTTCACACTGCAGATCGGCGGCGACAGCAGCAGCAGCAGCAGCAATATTCCCGAGATCAGCACGCGAGCAGCAGGAGCAGCGGAATGAGCACTTGAACATACCCTTAAACAGCGATTTTGTCGCTCTTCCCACCGCACAGCGGCTGCAGCAGCAGCAGTGGAATGAGCACTTGAACATACCCTTAAACAGCGATTTTGTCGCTCTTCCCACCGCACAGCGGCTGCAGCAGCAGCAGCAGAATGAGCACTTGAACATACCCTTAAACAGCGAATTTGTCGCTATTCCCACCGCACAGCGGCTGCAGCAGCAGCAGCAATACTCCCGAGATGACCACTCGAGCAGCACAAGCAGCCAAATGAGCACACGAGCAGTGAAAACGAGCAGCGTGAACATACCCTTAAACAGCGTGTTTGTCGCTCTTCCCACCGCACAGCGGCTTCAGCAGCAGCAGCAGCAGCAATATTCCCGAGGTGAGCACGCGAGCAGTACGAACAGCTAAATGAGCACGCGAGCTTACCCTTAAACAGCGAATATGTAGCTTTTCCCGCCGCACAGCAGCAGCAGCAGCAGCAATATTCCCGAGATGAGCACGCGAGCAGCACGAGCAGCGAAATGAGCACACGAGCAGTGAAACGAGCACGCGAGCAGCGACATTCCCAATCTGACCCTATTTAAAGCTTTGTTCTGTAATATATCGTCATTCGTTCTTCGAATTCAGAGAGAGGAAGAGATCTAAAATGTATCACTGCGACCTTTGTGAATACAAAATCAATCGTCACTTCAATCTCGTACGCCACAAGAATCAGAAACACGACATGGAAGATACTTTGCCAAATGAATCGGATACAGAGTCCAACGTATCAGAGAAAAGCAATCACTCTGACGAATCCGCCTATAGCAACGAAGAAAGTAATGACTCTAACACGTCAGAAGAGTCCACGGACGAAAGCACTGACGATGAAGAAGACCAACAGTCTCCATGGAAGCTGATCGTGAATCAAACATTTGACAAAATCGAACCAGAATACGCTAAGAAAGTAGAAGAGTTGATTGAAGAAGAACACGGCTCCGAAAAGGCTCGTTTAGCCGCATATGAAGACATGAATAAACTTTTTAGAGACCATATGAGAAATCAATACCTGGAAACGGTGTTCTGGATGCAGGATTTCAACAAAGATCCAATTCACAAAAAGATCAGAGATACAGCCAAACGTTTAAGAGATGAAGAAGACTACAACACCAGGGAATCTTAGCAATATGCAGTGAGGAAAAGAAAATATCTGTTAGATGATGTATTGGAAATGTTCGAACCACCACCAATAGAAGACAGCAACGACTCGATGTAAAGTCATAGAAGAAAAGGGGGAGGGGTAATGCGGCCTATCCGTAGGGTAGCCAGTCACAAGCCTGGATAAACGCAGAGTGGAGAATGAACTTTACCATTTGGTGAAGCTTTTACCGTTTCGGAGATATCATGGCCCAAAATTCGGGAATGGCCCAAATTACGATTTTTTCTAAGTCGAGTTCTATAGATGTGTCATATATGTTTTCGGGGTAACTTTGACCATATAAATCGAATGGTGACATCCATTTAGCCCTATCTCTAATAGTATGGGTGCTACGAGAGGTCCAAAATTTCGGGAAGGGCCAAAAATGCAATTTTTCCTAAGTCAAGTAAAGGACATGTTATATATGTTTTCGGACTAACTTTGTCATTCTAAATCGAATGTTTACATGTAGAAAGCTCTATCTCTAATATTTGGGGTGAAATGAGGGGTCCAAAATTTTCGGGAAAGGTCCAAATTTCAATTTTTCCTAAGTCAAGTACTAAAGACATGTTATACATGTATTCGGGGTAACTTTGACCATCTAAATTTAATGGCGGTATTTGTGGAGCCCTATCTCTAATAGTAGGGGTGCTACGAGGGTCCAAAATTTTTACAAGGGGTGAATTCTAGTATATATTCCAAAGGGGCACTCTGCGTTTATCCAGGCTTGTGACTGGCTACCCCACGGATAGGCCGCAAGTAGTTAACTATGGGGAAAAGCCGTAGGTTTTCAAAAAACGTT
>MJUU01040519.1:3844-23725 GCA_002080025.1 Modiolus philippinarum
AAAATCAAAATTCTAAGTATCAGTTGCACAACTACACCAGTTAAACAACATATCCTGAAAGTTTGGTAGGAATCGGACAAGTGGTTTTGAAGGAGTTGTGGATTCAAAAACTATCGGGACGACGCAGGACGACGACGCAGGACGAAGACGGATAGTAATCCCTATTTATTATATAGATTGCAGTGAAAGATTGAAATTTCTCAGTGAATTAAAAGTGATAATTAACTGTGAAATTATTTTCCATAATTTCACTCTAGGAAGTGACGTCACAATAGACGTTGTCAACGTCGTTGTTTAGTAAACGTCTCAGCGGATTAACATCGAAAACGTAGTTCATGAAAAGAATCTTAAATTAAACCATTAAATATGCAAGAACTGATCTATATAATAAAAACAATAACTAATCCTAGAATCTGATTATCGAAAATATTCAACTCATGATCGAAAAACNCAAAATCAAAATTCTAAGTATCAGGTGCACAACTACACCAGTTAAACAACATATCCTGAAAGTTTGGTAGGAATCGGACAAGTGGTTTTGAAGGAGTTGTGGATTCAAAAACTGTCGGGGCGACGCAGGACGACGATGACGACGTTAGACGACGGATAGTAATCCCTGTGTCAACTCTGCTTACAGCAGGTGACACAATTATGTTCCCCGCTGGCGGCCATCTTGGATGAGGTACAACCACAAAAATCAAACTTTAAAGGGGACCACCTGAGGACTATTGAGACAAAATTTGGTCCACATTGGCTCAGTGGTTTCAGAGGAGGAGATCTTTGAATGCATTTCCCATAGGGTCCTAAGTTAAACTTTGTTTCCAGTGGCGGCCATCTTGGATGAGATGCTAATCTGCTGGACATATATGTAGAAATTGTGGTCCTGGAAAAGCTAAACACTTTTGTAATTCACATTTAACCTCCATCTCAAACAATTTTTGAAATAAAAGTAAAAATGTTAAAAAATCGTGAAAATTCAAAGAAAAAGGGGCCATAACTCCTATGTGGGTCATCAGATTTTCTTCAAACTTGCAGGAAATGTGGATCTTACTATGCTGACCTTTTTGTAATTTAAACTTCTCCTCTATCTTCTACCATTTTCAATATATAAGACTAAAAGTAACAAAAAAACGGAAATTTTATGGAAAAGGGGCAATAACTCCAAGATGGGTTATCGAATATTCTTCAAAATTGCAGAGCGGGTAGATCTCATCATGCTGATCATTTAACGGTTTTCGAGTAATTTGCAAAAAACGACAATTCACCCCTATGTTCTATTTTTAGTAACAGCAGCCATGTTGTTTGGTCTACAGACATAAAAATCACAAACTTGATAGAGCATACCCTGGTGATGATTCAGGCCAAGTTTGGTTAGTATTGGCCCAGCAGTTTCAGAGGAGAAGATCTTTGAATAAAAGTTAACGGACGGACAGACGACAGATGACGAACGCCGAGTGATGGCAAAAGCTCACATAGCCTTTGGCCAGGTGAGCTAAAAATTACTGTTCAGGTTTGCACCTTATCGGAGATGTCCGACATTGCTGAGCATAATTTTAAATTGGACCCTAAGGGAAAACACATTCAAAGTTCTTTCCCTCTGAAACAACAATTACAGTTTGAATCAAATTTGATAATAACAGTCTTTGGGATGTCCCTTTCAAAAATTGAATCTTTTTTTTTGGTTGTATCTTGTCCAATTTGACTGCAAGTTCCAATGAAAACTGTATTTTTTTTTCTTAACTAAACAATCAATTACAGCCAAACTTGGTCACAAAAGTACATTGTTGGTCCCTATATATGTGTTGATATTGGATATTGTTCTCAATCAAAGTCAGATACATGGTTTCCTGGCATGGTAACAAGTAAATCATAAATATCACACAGAGGATTGTGTATGACTAATAAACAGGGATTTGAAACATTCACATTTCTTACAATTTGGGTGTCTCGGCAGATTTACCTGTAAATCGTCGTATTTTTTAGCAATTCTCTGTTGAAACATAGGAAAGTTTTAGTACACTTATCAGCTACATTTTTCCACTCATTTTAATACAAAGAACACCATTTTATAGAAAAAAGATTGCTGAAAATCATAGTTTATTTTTTGTAAAATTAATTTATTCCAAGGTACACAAACTTTGCTCTTAAACTTGGATAATTTTGATTTTTTTTTTAGAAATATACCGCAAAATTTTACACTTCATGACATTTTTTTCAGTACACTTTCTATTTTCCCCAAAATATTTAATGCTACAAAATTTATATGATTGAAAAGATGAAACTTCGATGCAAATCATGGTATATTTTTCTTTAAATTTAGTTGAAAATAAAGTTTTAAAATACACAGGGAAAAGTGTTTGAACCTCACAATTTATTTCTAAAAATCACATGAGTGAAAATTTATTAGCACTGTTAAAAATTTTTCCTAAATAATTTATGTACGGCTATAAAGCCAATACAAAGAGCTTTATACTGGTAAAATCTTGTAATAGTTAAGGATGGAATTTGACATGTAAACTAGGGAGTTAAAGTTAGCCAATTTTTTTTAAATTTTCATTGTTCTGACGCTCATTAATCATCGATAACTGTCATTTGTTTATTGGACGGTTTCTCAATAATTTTACGACCCCTTTCACAAGAAAACAGTCCATGGTGCATTTATTACCCATTTTTAATTAGGACTTCATGTTGTTTGAGTTGTAAATATGTGATAAATCAGCTTTACGGCAAATTTATCAGAATAATTTTATGTTGAGTAAATCAAAAGTTACGGCCGAAAATCATAGCCGGGACACCACCTTTTATTCGATCAAACTGGTTTGTTAAATAGTTTCAAATCCCTATTATATTAGTCCCAGATCAGTTGTATGAAAATGGAACTTGAATTATTATAAATATACTGAAAATAATGATGGACAGAATTACTGAAGAATTAACATAGATCATCAATAGTCTAGCAACTAATTATGTTTGTTTGTGAAGTATTTTTTTGTTGAAATATTGTCTTGTGCCTTTTCAACAACTGCTTACTATGATTCTGGAAAAGACATAATTATCAATTATCAACAATTATTTAATGCAATTCTAGAAAAGACAACATGGGCAACTCCAGATATCAAAGCATTGTTAGCAAATTCTAATATCAACTGAATAACATGAAAATTTGGTTTGTTTTCTGTAGATAATTTAATCCTCTTTTGTCCACTTTCTTCTAAATCATTTGCAGTCTCCAAACCCTCTGATATTTTGTTGTTTACTGAATTCATCCAGTAATACACAAGTTCCTTCATACAAAGCGGGAAAATTTCATCAATTATTTCCTCAGGCGGAGGTAGATTGTCAATACAATGAATATGGTGTTTCATGAAAGTTCTCACATTATCTGATATCTGGTGTTCAAATTTGTGAAGTTCTTTTCCAAGCCATTTACACATCCAATTCAGAAAAATATCCTCTCTATTAGTTTTAATTTCATCTGGTTTTAAATCAAAGTGTTTAAACTTGTCAACAAATTCCATTAAAAATGAATCAGGCATAACAAATTTAGGATAATTATCAAGAAACACAGATATAACTTCACTAAATATGCGTAGAAATTTTTGTTCTGATTCAGAATACATAAACATAATGAACTGGTTTAGTTTGACAAGACATGTAACAAAAGATGGATTCTGATAAACATTGTGTATTTCAAAATATAAACAGTATGGGCATTTGGTGTTAACACTTCCTTGAATTTTAGTGTTAACATTTCCTGGAAATTCAGTGTTAATGCCTTCTAGAATTTTAGTGTTATTATTTCCAGGGATTTTAGTGTGAACACTTTGGTGAATTTTAGTGTTAACAATTCCAGGAAATTCAGCATTGATGCTTTCTGGAATTTTAGTATTGTTATTTCCAGGAATTTTAGTGTAAACACATTCTGGAATTTCAGTGTTAACATTTACAAGGATTTTAGTGTTAACACTTCCTGGAATTTTAGTGCTAATATTTCTTGGAGTTTTAGTATTTACTTTTCCTGGAATTTTAGCCATTTGGTGACTTCCAGCTTTCTTAGTACATTTTGCAACATCACATTTTCCATATAACAAAGATTGCTTCTCCACAGGATTTGAAGGATTTTGACTATCATCCGTTTGTTGGGCCACAGAGATACAACAAGATGCTGAAACATGACCATCTGTCTGTGTATATGCTTCGGTTGTAGTTTTTAAATGTGCCATACTTTCTATAGCCTTTGAACAGTAATCAGCATTATTCAAACAATTTGTAGATTCTGTATTTGTTGTATTTTGTTCAATCTCCAAAGAAAATTTTAGCTTTCTTGAAAATGGCTGGTTTTGTGACAGTGAAGGTTTATACAATAATCCCTTATCTTTCATAATGGCCTGAGCTGTTTTCTGATCCAATCTGACTGACAAGTTTTCTGGAAGCAATTTATCATCACTATGTAGTAACCATTCACTCTGCAATTCAAATGAAATATGCAAAATTATCAAGATAATTGTAAAGATAATTAGCTCTTCCCACTATCTTTAACCTGAAATGAAATTCTTTTTTGGCTATGGTCAGCATTTCACATGTGATATCTCAAAATGGAATACCAGCACGCCTGCTTGCCTGAGGCAGGCACATTTTCAGCAAGCAGACTAATAATCCCAGAAATTTTGAATGGTAACATAGTAAAAATCTTTAAATATTGAATTCAGTGTATGGATTTCCAAATGTTTAGATTTGTTCTGCAATGAAAAGACATGCAAGTTGTCGTAATGGCCATATGCAAATGAGTTAGTCATTTTTGTTGTCAGAAGGCTGTAACTCATGAATGAATGTGGTAATGTTTTTAATTGGAGCAAGCTCTTCCAACCATGATTAATCATATCTTTTCATTTGCTGTTATTTAAACATACAATAGAAGCAACAGTTAGGTGTATACAGAACAAAAATTCACTATTTTTGTCGTCATCTGAAGCATATATTGAAAGGCATATAAAGCAATTCAAAGACTTAAAATATTCTCAATTTGACATTTAATGCATACACAAGTTCGTACATTATCAAGTATGTATGGCCAATCATTGCGATTTATTTTGTGATTGCTACTCAAGCCCACTGAGTTTTTTGTTTGTTTTTAACCTTTCATTTTGCTGTTCTAGTTCCCCATGGAACTTCTTGTTTCTGTTCACCTTTGATTTTTGCCATTTGAGTCCCTTTTGAATTTTTTTATTACCTCAACTCTGTCCACGTACATGATTTGAAAAAAAATACAAATACCTGACAAGGTCATAAACATCAACACTTACAGCTAGCAGCTTTAAACAGTCCTTCTGTTCATCTCTTTTGTGGTAATGGAAGATAACTTCAAACAATCCATGTATACTGTAGAACCACATGTTGTTCTGACATATTCCATCTATTCTGAAATCTGAAATGAAGGTGAAAAAAAAATTATCTGAAAATTCTTATTGACATCAATTTAATTTTCATATAACAAATATAGTGGATAAAACATAATGAAAATTAAGTTTTTTTTCATCAAGCTGTTGCTGCCTTAGAGTAAGGATGAGACATATCGGTAAAAGGTTAAATGGAAGTTAATTTTAGCAAATTGTCTGGAGAGGTTGTTGTCACTGACATCAATTTTTATGTGGTCGTATACAAAATGTGCAATTTGTCCAAAAATGAATAATTTAGAATTTCATGCCCACCAAATTGTCAATAATATCCTTTCTAGCTTTGCTTATATTTATTTTTGTTGATTTATCAAAATATTAATCACTATTTCATATAAGTCATAAGTGTGTGAGAAATAAGTTATGACCTATCATTTTTCAATATTTTCAATATCAGCCCTTGGTTATGATAGGGGTGTCTTGGGCTAATACCAGTGGTTATATAGAAAACCTATGATTATATATTACCTTCTAAAAATACTTTGGTTGCCAGTCCAATTTTGCAGTATCTTGCATGGATTCTTTGTACATTGTTTTGCTTCAAACTACATGTTGAAAACACATCCTTTGCCAGGAATAATGGAACACCAATACTCTAAAATTACAAAACAATGAAAGCATTGATAAATTTTTACAGGGAATATAGTATAACATTTGAATAGCATGTCTTGATTTTCCCAGAATCTTGATTTATAGACCAATTTCCAGTATCAATTTGAAACAATGAGAATTTTTCATCGATTGAACAATCAGGTTAAATTTACATTTTTGTTGGAAAAGTGTTTGCCTGTGAGAGAAGATATAACCATGATAACCATCATTGGCTTGATTAAATTTCCAAGAAATTAACAAGTATAAACCATTATCTTTGGCCCATTCTTCTTGGCTGGACAGCCTGGACCTACCTCTTTAAATAGTAGCAAAACTTATATTCACATCAAACTGAAAATGGGTCACTAAACTGCAAAATTAGAGTCATTAAAAGGAGCTCTAATGTACCATATACTGTAAACTGGGAAATTTTCATGCCATCTTTATTTCGCGTTAAATTGGCAGGATTTTAGTTCGTGCAGTTTTGAATTCGCGCTGCCAAATTGTTGACCATTGACTTCAATAATAGAAAAGTATATTTGCGCCGTTTTATTTTCACGCTTCCATTCCAACTGAAAAAATAAAACTGCCGCGAAAATATTCTGGTTTACAGTAAGACCTATTGGCAAAGTATACTGTTAATGAAAAACTTAATTACACAATAAAATATTTACATGGTCACTGAACCTTGAAATAAAGGTTAATGTCATGTACTACTCATTACAAACAAACATTTCACTTTTCATTGATCTGATCTTATCATGACAACTTGAAATTGTCACTGGAAGACAAAGTTGAGGTCTAAATGATTCAAGGACAGGTGGCAGACAATTATGTACTACTCAAGACAAAAAACATATACCACATTTCATTGACCTACAATTTATAGCAAACAATATTTTTTTCTGAAGTGCTAACTTCATTAAGTATAAACATAGAAAGCAGCCAAGGACAGATTTAGCTCCTCATTACGCAGCAATGCCATCAGGCCATATTGAACATTTCAGAAAACAGGAATGGACTACAAACATTCTTTCATTGGATGATAGCTGCAATGCATGCTTCAGATGCAGCTTGTCACAGGTCTACATTTTACAGATGAGCAATTTAGTTAGAAAGAATGGAAACATTCCATTTCTGATAATAGAAGTGTCCCAATGTCCCACATCAAAAATATTGGCAAGGATATTGCACTTCGGGATGACAGTTGCAATGAATACATTTTTTGTGCATGAATCATTCTGTTAGGGGGAGCTTATACATGTAGTTTTTGTTCTGTCTGTCTGTTTGCCTTCAGAAATACTTGAACATTATATCTTTTGCAATGATAAGTTTAGCACTTTTTAATATTTTGCATGTTTATTCCTTATGACAAGACATTTCATTAGGTACCAGAATATTTAACCTTGTGACCTTGACCTTGACATTAAACCAACTTTTTGAAGAAGAAACAATGAAACATATATACTGTGAAAGTACTATTGTTCGTGGGGTTCCAATTTTCGTGGATTTCGTGGTTGGCTAAAACCACGAAATTAAGTTCCCAACGAAATGCATTTTTCGCTCGAGTGTCAATTCACAGAATATGCAACCACGAATTTAAGTACCAACGAAATAATGATATTTATGAAAACCACGAAAATTGATGTCCACGAAGTAAAGTACTTCCACAGTATATCATTGGGTATATCTCTGAATGGTAACTGAAAGGGCTTTCATATTTCACATGTATATTCCTTGTGGCAAGACCAGAAAATCTTACCTTGTGACATCAACATTGGCATGTAAAAAATGCATAAACACTTTTATATGGGCTTTCATATATTGGTACCAGAATATTTGAGGGGTCGATGGGTTTATTTAGTTCTCCGTGATCGGGGATTTTAATTCCCCGTGATTCGTTTTCCATTTCATTAATTTGTCGTGAATAAATAATAGCTATTCATCGTGATCCGTGATTGACAAAATGACTTTCCTGTGAACTGTGATTGGTCCGAATAATTTTTTGTGATTCGTGAGGAGACCCCCCCCCTCATATTTGACTTGTGTTTCCTGGACCTTCACATGTGCATGAGCTACCCCTCAGCTAGAAAACTTGATGGTCTCAACTGAATTTTACTACCAGGAAGTTAATTAATACAAAGTGACAGACCCTGTTTTTAAAAATCGAGGAATGTCACTCCATGTAAAACTGGTCAAAGATCTAAAATTTTACTAAATCCATATAAAAGTTTATGTTTTAAGTCAGAAATTATGTTTATTGTAGTCAGTCGCTTCCAGGTGATTCTAAAATCCAGATATAAAGAAAAAACTAATTAATCATTGTTATTCAAAAAAAGAAAAGGGTTTTTAATTTATTAAAACTTTTATTAAAACTTATTTTATATATATGGAGTGACATTCTCTGATTTCTCAAACTGCACTTATTAAGTGTAAATCACAGATTTCCGGACGCCAGTTTTTTGGTTGAGAACATCGAGTTTCCCAGCCGTGTACCCTAAAAAACCTTTAACATTGGGTATATCTTTTAAGGTGTCTCAGTGCTATTATCCCGCCATTTCTGTCTTATACTTGTTCATTTAGGTTTCATTCATTAAAAAAAATTAACAAAATAGTTATTCAAAATTTAAACAACGTTCCAAAGTATTTCAAATTATTATTTCTAATCACTTTAACATCATTTGCATTACAAATACATATGTATGTGTATGTAGGTGAACTAAAGCACACAAGCTTTTAATCTGTGGCTGAATCTACATAATACAGAAATTTAATTATGCAAAGGAGATAATTTGATAAAAGAATTTAACATAGATATCACTAGAGAAATTAACATTTCGAAATTTATCTCTCTTATTTCAACGGTGACTCCTTATTTTCATTTTTTATATGTAAACTATATAATGATTTCAAAATACATGCAAAGTATGAACAAAATCTATAATAGATTTTTCAAGCTATCCCCTAATATAATCATTTCCTTTAACATTTCTATGTAAAATCCTGAATTTTTTATTTCAGTTCTTTGGCTTAAATGCACTGTGACCCCTAAATTTTATTTTATATTTGGAAAAATAAAACAATTAAGTTTCTACAAAGAAAATTTCACAAAATTCTACCATAGGAAAATAATACCCTGCAGACACCTTAAATGGAATGTTATAGGGCCTTGATATTACATAATTTTATTCCTTGTTGCAAGAACTTTCAGATGGTATCAGAATATTTGACCTCATGACGTTGACCTTGGCATGTAACTATCTGG
The DNA here is from genome assembly GCA_002080025.1 of Modiolus philippinarum. Classification (NCBI taxonomy): domain Eukaryota; kingdom Metazoa; phylum Mollusca; class Bivalvia; order Mytilida; family Modiolidae; genus Modiolus; species Modiolus philippinarum. The sequence goes on from MJUU01040519.1 coordinate 13,154, forward strand.
AAAAAACATACCTGCCAACTTTTGAAAATGTTCATGGGCCGGGGTTTTGAACTTTTGAAACACAAGAGAACTGACCAAGCAAAAAACCTATAAAGGGGGCTTCAAATCAACTTTCCTGTTGTTTTTTAGAATCTTCGTGACATTTCAATTAACATGCAATAAAGAAATGACTGTTTGCTTTCTGAAAATTTGGAGTTGGTGCTCTCATGGGGAAAACCCCCCTAAATAGGGATAATGAAAAAGTACATTACAAATGTAAAATATTATATTTTTTTTTCATTTGATCAGATTGTATTAACCATTCCTCATTTGATTTGATTCATCACAACTTTGACCAACTTTATAGTCTGATAATTCCAATTGGTAATGCAACGTCCAATTTCATTGGTCAACGTCATGAACAACAAAAAAGTTATTTCTCGATAAACTTTTCTTGCCCATTAATACACTACGACGTCAAATAGTGCAGTATATGGTGACGTAAAAATCAATGACAACATTGGTCAAAGTTCAATGGATTGGAATTATAAGAAATAAAAGTAATTTTGGAGGAGTTCATGGATGTGTAAACGCGGCCTTTCACTCACAAACTCTACATAAAGTCCTTCGGACTTTATTTAGTTTGTGAGTGAGTCGGCCGCGTTTACACATCGATAAACTCCTCCAAAATTACTTTTATTCCTATAATATTGTGATATTCTTGATTTGTACAGTAATGGAAAAGTTAATTTTATAAACAGATACAATAAACTCATCTACAAAATTGTCATTGAAAAAAGGTCTTTTTTATTAATCAGTGGAATTTCTCCATTTCTGAAACATTTTTTTGCATGGGTGTATAGTAATAGGGGTTTTGTATATATTTCACAGATGTATACTATTTATTGTGATTTTACTTTTCAGTTGACACCAAAATTTTTTTAAAATACATTTATTATGATGAATTTCTCAGAAGCACATATAACAATTCCTCCATATAAAGATCTCTCCTTAGGTGTAAATAATAGCTGTTTTACTGACTCTTACTTGTTTATAGTCACAAAGTAAATTTGCATATTCTAGATCTGACAATACTATATATCTTATTATGGTGTTGGAAAACTGAATATGTTTTGAAACACAAGAAACAGGGTGCACGTTTCGATCAAAGGCTTCCATGTTGTTTGTTTACAGTCGCGGGTGTGCTCGGTTGATAATTTCTGAACAAGGCCGGTTCCCAAAATATATTGGGATATTACTCTAATTTTCAGCATTGCCTTAATTTCAAACAGATCATTGTGATTTTTTTTATCTAAAAATCATGGCCGTTATTCTGCTTGACAACAAAAACATTTTGACAAATACTCATACTATTGAGAGGGATCAGGGAGGTTTGCCTACATAATAAACTCGGGGGGTCACTCCATATGATTTTTGGTAGGGGTGAGCCGCTGTCACATCGGGACCCCCACCCTTATCATATATTAAGAATCTCAAGAATATCTACCTTATCACATATTTTTAGCAGAAAAGTAAACCTAATCATATATAATGCAGACAAGTATACCTTGTCATATATTGGGGTGAATACTGTAAATTCCTTATTTTCAATCAAAAAGTAGAAAAGTACACATAGTTTAATACTTTATTAATGTAGATATGTCAAATGCTAATTAGTATCTGATTTAGATGCAACAAATTGACCTATCTGAAATTCCCTTCCTTATCACATATTTTCATCACAATTTACTACCCTTATCATATAATCTGAAGCAAGAAAAAGGTACCTATTACCTATTCCAGCGGCTCATCCCTACCTCATCATATAGTGGCTAGACGAAAAGCTATGGTTTAACAGAAGAAATAATACAGTGGACTGGGGATTTCTTAAGTAATAGGTTTCAGAAGATAATAGTGACCATGATTCTGACTGGAAAAAAGTGATGTCAGGAATACCACAATGGTCAGTTTTGGGACCACTTTTTGTCTTGTATATCAATGACTTACCATAGTCAGTAATGTCTAATGCTTACCTTTTCGCAGACGATACAAAAATATTTAAGATTATAGAGAATAATGGGGATAAGGAAATGTTACAAAAGGATCTAAATAAGCTAAATGATTGGAGTGATACATGGAAACTTTTGCCACTAATGACATCCATTACACATGCAAACAACAGTTGAGGCCTTCAGCAACTCCCCCATACTTATACAGATACATTCTTATTCTTCACAAACCGGCATACCGGTAATGTGGAATCGAGTACGACTTGAAGCAATGATCGGAGATCTTGTATTTATTTTTGGTTAACCCAATATTTTCTAAATTCTTTCATATTTGAGCAATAAAATAAGCATGGGTCTTTCTTTAATAAAACACGTATTATCGTTAAAAAATCTCATGATATTGAAGTTAAATCACTCAAACTATCAAAATTATCATCCAATGAAACAATTCTCTGTTGTCTACTCTGTTCACTTCCTGTCAAGATGGCTACCGACGTGTTCGGGGATTTGTCTTTATTCGACGAATTTGAGAAAGACAGGTCCAGTAGCGCATCATTCATCACATTTAATCTTACAAATGAAGGACAAGAAGATAAGAGTAAAATTCTTTTCAAAACCGGCGCTTCCGAGGATGAATCTTCCTCCGATTCGGACAGTGAATCGGAATCAGAAAGTGAAACTGAAATTGAAAATAGAGTAAATGGTTTTACAAATACAGCCCAAATGCAAGATGAACAAACAAACATGGAAGACCAGACGAAAGATTCTGCTAAGCCAACATCATATAAGCTACTCCACGATCGTATCCTTCAATGATCATTTTTTTTATTTCAAACCTGCCAACTACTTGAACTGGCCCAGCCCCCAAATCATTGAAGCATCAAATTTGGAGATTTTCAGAGAGCAATTATCTCCATACATTCTGTCTGTAAACTAATAAAAAATGCCAGACTCAATCAAATCTTAATCTATTTCATCGTCAAAATTTTTGATCAACAACTGGGATCCGATTGTACACTACTGGTCAAGTACCAGTTATCACCAATTTTCATGTGTTTCGAGATCGCGCTTGACTTTTGTTACACGGTTATGTATAGAAGTGACAACAATATCTTAAAAATACATTCCTTGAAGATATTTGTTTTAATCTTTAAAAACAGTGAAATCTGAGATAAAATCCCTTTGGAGCCTCTTTTAAATATATATTTTGTATGATAATTAGCTAAAAATAAATTTTTTATATATGATGTCGCGAAAGAGAACTTAGTGTGTCAGCTATATTTTCTGTCAGAAATAAATGCTTGCTGTGTTGCTTTATCTTCAAACAGTCAAATCAAGATGAATTGGGGCTGTAAAGGTCTTCTGTTTTCGTGTCATCATGAACAAAATAGACCCAATTTGGCATTGATTAAAATCATATGCTACTTTCAGTGTGAAAATTGCATAGGCTGACCTTTCATTCTTTAATGCCTTTTAGTTCATCCCTTTTTGGAGTACTTCAGTGGATTAAAGTGTACACTTAACAATTTGATAAAAAGTTGATGCATATTTTGAAAGATGGCGATAACTGGTACACACATCAGCAAAATTTGACGACAAAACCATTATTTTTTTAAATAACTATATTACTGCACATGTGCAATGAAACTGAAAATGAACATGATTGGTTAACGTATTACTTTGTAAATTTTTACAATATAACGCATTATCAGTTTAGTCCGAGTTTAATATGATCAAATGCAAAATCACAGTGTGAAAATGGCGATAACTGGTACACGACCAGTATATCAGTCAATAGACCCTTTAACGATAACTGAGGTCCTGAATTTCGCACATGCTCTTATGTGCCTTTGAGTGGGTAAAATGCAATGTCATAATATATGTGAAGTCTTGATTAATTGTCCTACATCATTTTTGCGGGAACTGTTTTTATTTTCCACTCAAAATCACAGGAACGCAGTTATTGTGAAAAGGTCTATACTCATCACATATCTTGTCGGTCTTTTAGATATTAATATGTCTTCATAATTTGTTAAGATAAGCCCAAATAAAAAATACTGAAGATTTGACCATAATAAAAAAATCATAGAGTCTCATCCCTGCCTGCCCTGATTTTTTTCACCTGCCTCAAAGATTTTTATTTTTTGGCATATTTTGGTACATTTATTTTAAAATGTAATTCGCCCACTCACCCAAAATTTTGAGAAAAAATGGATGAGAATCTAGGAATTATTTTATTTTGGCCTTGTACCAGTATTAATGCTATTTTTATACCTTAAAATACAGGGGACAGACTGGAGTAAGTCGAATTATTTTATACCTCTTCAAGTTGGAAATTATAGGTTTAGTTGAGAAATTTTGACCTGAACAAGTCTAAAATTGATCAGACTCATACAAATTACCATTTTATGTTTTTTGTGTTTAATGAGTATTTGTAATTATCTTTCATATTATTTTTCATTAAAAAAATTATGATAAGTGCCTTGTAAGTTTAAGCAAAAAGCTTTACCAATCTGCAAAGGCAGTTTGTTGATATTGATGATTTTGTTATTTTTTATAACTTTTTAATTGATTGTACACCTGCTCTCCTAATTTTGCCCCATTAACCAATAATTTTCTGATAAAAATGGATAATCATAAATTAAACTTCATGTCATTCTAATTAGGTCTGGATGCCCAGCATTTAAAGACTGGCATCTGGCTCATTAAAATGGTCAATTTAGCAAATTTTAAGCTTATACAAGTCTAATTACATGTATCTATAAAATTTGAAACACCTGGGCAACAGAAAATTAGCATTAGACTTCATCAGTTATAATTATATATAAAAATTTTAGACTTCAAGAGGTCTATGCATGTTTAGCAATTTTGACTTAAGTCATTATTGCAATATTGACTTATTTTTCAATGTTAATAAAAAAGTTTTCATTGAGGAGTGTTTATCAAAATGTTTTTAAAGTTTAAAAATGATTGGAAATTAGATTTAGAAAGACCCTCTGCTAGAAATGGCAGTGGGCGTAATACATTACGTACCTACTGCCAATTCAAATTTTTGTATCAAGTTGAAGACTATTGAAAAATAGTTATGCCTTTATCTCATCGTAGTGCATTTGCCAAGTTCAGGTGTGGTGTAGCACCTTTGAAGGTTTGAAAATTTAAAAATTGAAGACCAAGTTTGTTTCTTTTGTAAAGATAGTGTGAATTTTGAGGGGTCAAAAAATACAGTAATTGAAGACGAAATGCACGTAATATTTGATTGTCCATTATACAAAGATTTAAGAGAAACTCTTTTCCATGCAGCTTTTACATTCACACCTAATTTTAATGATTTTAGTAATTGTCAGAAACTAGTATTTTTATTTTCAGAAAAAAGTCTAATTAGGGTAACTGCCAAAACCTGTTGGCTTATTTTGAAAAGACGATCAGAGTTTTTATATCGTAATTAATTATTTCTGATCTCTTGCTATTTTATAAATTGTATAGTTATTTTATATATCTTGTTTAATCATCTCTCATAACTCTATAATGAGTGGCTTTTGTATTTTATATATATTTCCTTGACATTTACCCCATTTCCTTTCTTTTTCATATTCATGTTTTATGTTATATTGTATATGTATTTTATGTACAAAAGGTGAGACGTAAATAAAATATTGAATCTGAATCTGAATCTACAAAACTAAGTGTTAGACTTGCACCAGTTTGTCCCCTGACTGTAAATAGGGATGATTGTTATCATATGACATATTGGCACAAGACACCAGTGAAAAGGCAAGATCAAGAATTCTTGGACACCATAGGGTAAGATTTCAATATTTCTGTGATGAGGCTTGCCGAGTCAGAGAACCATTGAAATCCTACCTGACATGTGAGGTTGTCTGAGATTTCTAAATCTTGCATTTCAACGGTGTTTGATTAATTTTCTTACTTTTTGTTATCACAAACTATAGTTTATTGAGTAGATTTATTCCCCACCAATGCCACCACTGCTGTACTTGACATCAGTTGTTCCTAAGCGACTGCGAGGTCAATGAAGTCAGAATACTGGCTTCGTAATTTCTGTCTTCTACTACATTTTTTGTACTAGGGGGTACAAGATTAAGTGAATCTAACACCAGGGTGAGTGCCAGACAGAAAAATCTCAGACACCCAAGGGTAAGATTTCAAATACTGGGACAAAGATTGCTGAGTCTGAGCTGCTAGAAATCTTACCCAATGGTGTCTGAGATTTTTTGTCTGGCACTCTCACTGGTGTTTTATTAATATNCCCCCCCCCCCCCCTCAGTATCCAAAAAAATAAAACAAAATCACCATCGAAATGCCATTGTTGATGTCATTGAATTATTTCCCCTTTCCCAACATCATAATGCATGGAGCTCGCGTCTGAGTTCAGGGTTATTTTACTTATTTACAGCAGTATTTTAGTTCAGTTTTTGTCTTTCAATGGTAATCGATATTCTATTTAAATGTATTAAATGATATACTTTTCGATTCATGTAGACTAAGCCGAATATGTTGTTATTATCAGATATTGGCGGGAATAAATGCATGTAGCTTGTCTTACACCCCCCTGTGTAAGACAGAAAAATCTTGCACCATGAAAAATCGGGATTTCCTTGTCCGAGGTGGGAGAAAAGGAAATCTAACAACTCTAAAAATAGGAACTCTTCTGTTTCAAAAGTGAGGAAAACTGGGTAAATATTTTCCCTTTAATTATTTGTTCGTAAATGTTATCTCCTGAAATATTGGAAAAACATACTTGCCAACTGACCTGCATTTGGTGGGTGTGACCCACAAAGTGAACGCTTCACCTGCTAGGGATGATCACCTGCCGTTAGTCATCATTTATACTGGTCAATAAGATTGTCACCCACCAATTACTACCACAAATTTTAAGGTAATAACAAACATCATCTTTTATTTTCCTTTAATTTTTAGACAAAGTAAAAATTCAACAGAACAGAAAACACCATCTGGTCCAAAAAAAAAACATTTCACCGAAATATTTTTCATATTTAACAATCTGACACCTAAAACATGTAAAATGCTCAAAACAAATTAACAAAAGGACTTCCCCCCCTAACTTGTATAGTGATAAATGGAACAGAAGTTTTGCAAAGATTATCTTGGGAAGTAGTTTCTTGATTAGTGATTAGTGATTATGACCTGCAACCACATACCTCAATGTTTGGTTATGACCCACTGCAAGAGAAAAAGAGGTTGGTAAGTATGCAAAAATAGGAATGATTGTTATCATCCTATAACATGTAAGCATGAGATGAATTAGCAATTGACATGTTATCCAATTGTTATCCCATAACATGTTATTAATGGATAAATATATGAATAAATTTTTTGTAAAACTATGACATGTTGACATAAGATAAATCAGTATGAACATGATGAATGTTTTTTCCTTAACAAAATTCAGGAAATAAGTATAAAAAATTTGCCAATTTGATTGATTCTACAAGGTCAGTATATTTTTATAACATTTAGTTTAGTCATGTCAGTTGGAGCAAAAGAGAGAAAAATTAATGGGTTAGAAGTTATTCATATCTGCTCTTTAATAATGTGCATCTCCAATATGTCTGTAATGATAAAATCACATTTGCAATGACTTTTGACGTGAGGTCAAATTAAAAACTTAACCTTCCTAAAAGGTAATCATTCACTGCATGTACTACAGTGTTTATAATTTGTGTGTGACTTTCTTATAAAGTGAGCTTTCCTGAGGTACCATATTTGACATATTGGATGAAATTTATTGACTTAACCTTAAGTTTTTGTTTCTTGGTTAAGTTCTTTGTTTTATTATCAAATTGATTCTGTATTTGTGCATATTTTTCACGTCTAGATGTATTTACAATCCACAGATTATTGTCATAATACTTTAGTTTTGAGTTTTTTGCATTTCTAATGTGAAGGTAGAAAAGGAATGGTCATGGTTTTTAGGCTTCCTCGGTAAGCCTCACATAAGTCAGTTGACCAAAATAATATTATTTGACTACAAATTGTGTGTGATTTGTTCAAAATAAAAGACAATTGGTGCACTTTGAATGACAAGAAATGTCTACAGACCAAAGATGAAGATAAACGAGTCTTGTGAACTGTCACCAGCTGACCCTGGTGGCGAGAGATCCCCGATAATAATGAGTATGAAATGCATTTGACTTTCTGCATATTTTGATGACCTCAGTATTTAACACAGCATATTATTACACATGAAAATCTACGATTGAAAAACACAAAGTTGGCATCATCAACGTAAATAATAGAGGCCTTTATCAACAAAAAAATGACATCATGTTGTCAATGGGTAATTTTGGAATCAGATCCGATGAATCTGTTGATCTTGAAAACAGTGTATTGTAGTATTTGTACCTTTGTGACTTCTTGAGAATGAAGAATAGTGTTGTTTTTCCTGTATTTATTGTTCTGATTAAATTTGATATTTTAATTTTCTTCAGACATGTTCCAGACACAGAAAGTCCTGCCTGCCAAATTATCTTCAATAATAACAAGTTTTCTCGGTAAGTACTATGCATAGGAGTTTCCGCGAATTCAATTGGTGAAGTCACAAAATCTAATTTACATATGCAAATTAACATTTTTGGTTGGCAAAGCCGAAGAATTATCACTATATAGCATTGGGATCGAATTTTTAATCTTTGATAACTTTTTTATTATATGCACGATTTTGGATCTGTAAAATGCATGTTAAACATTGAGATATTCATATTTTTTCTGCTGATTTACTTTTTAATAAAAATAGATAAATATTTTTTCATGTGAATTTAAAAAATGTGAAAGTTTCAAAAAATTATATGGTTTACAAAATACAATAATTCTATATACGGTATATCAAAAATAAAAAGCTGAAAATTTTTTCATCCTGTAAAAGTGTAAACATTTCATAATTGAGATCAAAAAGAATTATCCATTTACCTTAAATAACAAATTCTCACCAGTTAATTGAAAATGACATTTTTATGACCCTAATCAATATTCTATAAAAGAAACTGAAAGCTCAAAATCATAAAAAAACTTAAGTGTAAGTTTAGCAATCTTTTGGAATTAAGCTAATTCCTGTATTAAAGATTATTTTAGTGACATCAAAATAAAATTCTAATGACATTCAAATGATAAAAAAAAAGCAGAAAATTTTCTTATTATGCATGTAAAGAGAGATAATAAAATGAAATGATATATAATGGAACCCCTGCTCAAATTTTTTATGCCCTGCCAGCAAATGTGGAAGATGGAAGGGCATATAGTGTTACCCTTGTCCGTCCGTCTGCGTTTAAGTACATTTCTCAGAAACTGTAAGAGGGAGAACAATAATAATAGGCCAGTAGGTAGATATTGGATAGTACTACAGAGTTCACTAGGTAGTTTGACTCTGTGACCTACATTTCATGGTTGAGTGACTCTGGTTACATTTTGTATTAAAGTCCATTTCTCAACAACTACACATTATAGGACAGTGATGTTTTATCAAATTAATTGCCTTGATGAGTACTACCTATAACATTGACATTAAGGTGGCTTTGACCTACATTTTACGCTTCAGTGACTTTTGTTAAACTTTGTGTTAAAGTCCATTTCTCAACACGTACACATTATAAGACAGTGATGTTTCATCAAATTAATTGTCTTGATGGGTACTACCAAAATCATTGACAATTAGGTGGCTTTGACCTACATTTTACACTTCAGTGATTTTGGTTAAACTTTGTGTTAAAGTCCATTTCTCAACACGTACACATTATAAGACAATAATGTTTCATCAAATTAATTGTCTTGATGAGTATTACCCAAATCATTGTCAATTTGGTGGCTTTGACCTACATTTTATGGTTCAGTGACTTTGGTCAATTTTTAAGGTGGTTGGCCACCTTATTGCGAAGACCGGGTTCCAAAGAATGCACTACAGCTAATGCTTTTTATATAATATACTTCAAACTGCTATGAGCTATGGCTATTTAAGCGATCAAAACAGCAAAATACCCACTAAGAATGTAGTTTTTGGTGAAACAATTTCATAGATCTCGTTTATTGCCACATAATTACAAGGACTCTGTTGCAGCGTAATGAACATACCGTCTTTAGATAATTTGTGTAAATCGGCTGTGTGTATTAATTTTTGTTGCAGCCGAATCTTGTTGATATTATCAGTTTCGTGGAAATAATCAACTATGCGACAATTGCTTTATGTAATGAATGAATGATATTCTAATGTTTATCTATTTTTGATATCGCTGTATAAGTATATTTATTGTCTTTCCATGCGACGAACATGCTGTTTTGTTTACAAGTGTACACGCATGCGCATAGTTTGGTTTTAATTGTTACTTGTTACTTGTCTTGTAAGTTCCTCCAGTGTTGGAGCACTGCACATGGCAGAATAAAAATATCTTATACACACACGATTTCTCATTAAAAAATTTTAAAACACACTATAACATAGCACCCGCAACTTAAAAGCGAACAATGGCTTTATTTACGTAAAGCATAATATATTTGGAACTTTTCTTAAAGAGTGGGAAAATTTGAACTTTAAGCAGTCATGTAGGATAAATGC
>MJUU01040519.1:41220-55123 GCA_002080025.1 Modiolus philippinarum
ACCAAGTTACGGCCCTTGGACTTAGAACATTTCACTAAAATAACAGTTTTCCGCACTTTTTTTCGTAATGCTTGCAGATATTGGGCAAATATTTTATATAAGAGTTCAGTACGATGAGTTAAAAGTTGAGTGTTAGTTAGGGCCCTGCCACTTTGTGGCGGACGCCCTATAGTAATCAGTCTGTCCGTCCATCTGTCCGTCCGAAACAATCCTGTCCAAGCCATAACTTTTTTCTCTTTTGAGATAGGCTTTTGATATTTGGTATGTAGATAGATCACCTCAAGACGACGTGTCCCGTGTTTTAGATGGTGACCTCTGACCTTGACCTTTGACCTCAGGATCACATTCATGCTTTTTCAATGACAAAGTCGTGTCTGGGCTATTACTTTTTATTCTTTTGAGATAGGCTTTTGATATTTCGTATGTGGATAGATTGCTTCAAGGTGACATGTCACGGACAATATTTGATGACCCTTGACCTCTAGGTCACACTTGGAGCGGGGCCCACAGAGATGGATACCATCTCACTGATGTCTAGTTTATCGGACAGCCATTGAATTTACTGGATGGAAAGTGATGTTCAGCCTACTAAACAAAAATACTCACTTTACTTTACAATACTGTAAATGTATTAAATTTTGGGGATGCTTATTTTCAAGGTTTATGAAAGATAGACATTTTTGCAGCTATCAATTTTCATGTTTTTTTTATGTTAAAAAGGTTCTTTCTACACAAAAACTTATTACTTACAGGTACTATTTTTCAGGTTCCAGAGCCAACCGCGAAAATAACAAAAATTAGTACACCGCGAAAATTATTATGTTTACAGTAGTTGCCAAGATAGCATGTCCAAAACAGTGCTTGAAGATTTGAATAACATCAGATTTTAATTGAAGGCCAAATGCTTCTTGTTTTAACTGTGGAGTTGAACATTTCATTTCATTTCAAATATTTTATTGAATATAAATGTATTCAATGGGATCGGATAACAGGCATAGCCTGTATATATCCTCTCCCTACAAGATGGAACATACAACAATATATACATATATATATATAAATATATAGGAGATACATTTGACACAAATATATTTTTCAGATATTTGCAAGTCTAATAACAGCGAACAAATATAAATTATTAGAGTATAAGATGAAACATTTCTTAGAATTTATGTATCTATATATATCTTGAAGTATATTTTGGATATTTAATGGAGGAATTAAAATGAGTTGAACATAACATATCAGCTTTTAATTTAAGGCCAAAGGCAACTTGTTTTAACTGTGGAGGTGAACATATGATCTCAGAATGTAAAGAGGCTAAAGATTTCCAGAGGATTAAAAAGAACAAGGCAGAATTCTTAGAGAAAAGTTCCCAGGGTAATCAGAAATTAACAGGGTAAGAAAACAATATAAAAATATCATCATCTAATGTTGTGTTTTCTATCTATCTTCTAATTTTCATATTTTACATGTTTTATTTATCTGTCTGTCAAAATTAACACCCTTTAGTTACATTTTGAATAGTAACTCACTGACTGGATTGCATTGCTTGCAATTTTGCTTGGATAGTAGATAAGGCCCTATCAAGTTAATTTGTAGATTCTCATCCACCTGTAACAAAAAATCTTGGGCGGGTGGGAGGGTTTTATTATATATTTTTACCAATTTTCACTAAAATTGATAGGAATTAAAAGAAAATTTATGAATAATTGAAAATAAAAAAAAATTGAGCTTAGAAAAAACGGGGCGGGTGGGGATGAGAATCNGGCAACATTATTGTAGTCCATTGATTATTTCCGGTCATCTGTTGATTGCATTACCTGTTTATATTTACCTGTGCACGTGCCAAAATGACTTGTGACAGATACAAGCCCAATCAAAGGAATCAAAGGAATTGAAAGAGTATTATTATACACTAAAATTTTATACTTTTCTTTTTTTTTTGTTTAATTTCCTAGATGTTCACGAAAACAAACGGATTAGATTATGCAATTATGAGGTTGAGTTACTTCCCCTTATCTATGTTGTGAAAACGAAATTAAAGAGGCTTTGAGTGTTACTTTTTACTAAAAATTGTATATAAAGTCTTCTAAAATAAAAAATTGAACTAATTTTAAGGGATAATATTGAAGCTTAACAAACTTTATTCAAATAATTGCAAATTCAATTTTTGTTTAATACTTTTATTGACCTATTGAAAGATAAACTATTTATTTGAAACTTGACAAGCTAATGGAAAAGTATTTATATTTATTTTTTTCTCCCTCAATTGAAGAGATACCAGAGTCATTAAACTCTAAGAAAAGTCCAAAGTGACATGGCAGTGGAAGGAAGATACACTCATTGCTGAAGACAGTAATTAAGGAATATGAAGCGAGTACCTCAAATCAAATCAAAAAAGCATGTAAATGATGAAGAAAAAAAAAGATTTTAAAAAATTCCTCATTGTGAGGGGAATAAAAACATCCGTCTGCAGATGAAACATTAACGACTTTGAAGGACATAACTGAAATGTTTGAAAACAGTACCCGCAAAAGGCAGCAAACAAGGAATGTTGAGCATACGATTCAAATGAAACAGCAAAGCATGTAAACGATCAAAGAATTTGTGCCATCAAAACAAAAGAATACAAAATAGAACTATTCTTTTAGTGTGGAAGAAAGAAAACAAAAAAGTCTATCGTCCAACCTAGAAAACCAATTGAATACTTCCTAATTGGCGACACATTTTTGTAATTGGCGACAAAAAATACAGATATTCAGAAGCCAGAGCCATCCCTGCCTTTAGTTACATTTTGAATAGTAACTCACTGACTGGATTGCATTGCTTGCAATTTTGCTTGGATAGTAGATAAGACCCTATCAAGTTAATTTGTAGATTCTCATCCACCTGTAACAAAAAATCTTGGGTGGGTGGGAGGGTTTTATTATATATTTTTACCAATTTTCACTAAAATTGATAGGAATTAAAAGAAAATTTATAAATAATTGAAAATAAAAAAAAATTGAGCTTAGAAAAAATGGGGCGGGTGGGGATGAGAATCTATTAATTAATTTGATGTGGCCTAATATCCAAGTTTTAGTTTGTACGACCTATGTCACAAAGATGTCCACCCCAAAAACAAAAATAAACTCATAAAGTTTCTTTCTTTGTGACATTACTTGACATGTACTGTGACATACTGCAATATGTACAGGTGATTAAAAAAAACTAATACATGTACTCATAAATATTTTGTTCAACATGTTAAACATGAAAGTGAGAGTGTTGTTGACACCTGGGAAAGTTTCTACATTCCCCTGAAGCTTTTTATCACAGAATTTGAGGAAATATTTGTATGCAGCAAGGATACAATATTCAGACATGTTTGAAGGATTTTTCATCCAGCATTTTGTCAGGAGATATGCCTATTTGAAGTAAAAATGAACAGGTCAATTGATCCTATCCTTTCAAACTCAGCTCCTCAGTTCTTGAGAACTGGTTTGTGGAATGCAATTACAAATGTAAGCATTGCATGTCAGAATAAATAAAATAATTTGTCAACCAAAAGACAATAGGCATGTTGATCCATCTCCAAGATGACTACCATTTTGGAGTTAAGTTCAACTTACGAGTCCATAAGAAATATATAGAATCTATCCTTTAAAGTTGTTGGTTATGGTAGTTCTATTATCAAAAGGGTTAAACATTGAAAGTTTGAGCTCAAACAAAAAGTTTTATGTTAAACCTTTGAAACTGTAGAACTACAATGTATGATAATGAACATCTTTTAAATGGTTATTTCTCAATAAATTATCAGGTTTTATAATTTGAAATAAGTAAGAAAGTTTTAGGAAGATTTACATTGATTAGCATGGAAAATCATCAAGTACTTTTGACTATGTTTTCAGAAATCGATATCACAAAGACGAAGTAGATCCAAAATATGCAGCTTTTAAACCAGGACAAATTAGGTTAGTCTTAAGCTACAATAATATACTGATTTTACTTAATAATCCAATAAGTTTACTAAACAAAATGAAATAAGATAGAAATTCTACAATTCAAAGTTCACTTGTCAACATAAAATGACACTCTTACAGTATTAACATTGTACATTATATTTCATTGTGAGGAGATGAATCTATTCAACTTCAATATTAAAATCATCAGTCTGTGGTGACTTCAATATGAAGAACATCGGTTTATTTCGACTTCAGTATGAAGAACACTTCATAACGAAGAACAGTTCAGTATGAAGAACATTAGTTTCTGAGGACAACAAGAAAAGAAAACATTATTGATAACAAACCTTATTTTCCACTGCTTTATTATACCCCCTGCAAACAAAGTTTGGGGGGTATATAGGAATCACCCTGTCCGTCCGTCCGTCTGTCCATCCATGTACCTTGTCAGCGCATGTTCTTCTAAACCACTGCTTGGATTTTTGTTAAATGTTGCAAAGTTTTAGAACACCACCTGAAAGTGTGCATGAATTTATATGGTTGCTGTCCAAAATTTTTAATGGGAGATTATTTGTTGTGTTGCCTGCTGTAAGCAGAGTTGACACATAGGGATGACTATCTGTAGTCTTACGTCGTCGTCCTGCATCGTACTGCGTCGTCTGTCGGTTTTTGTATCTGCAACTTCTTAAATACTGCTCGTACAATTTCAACCAAACTTTCAGGATATGTCATTGCCTTGGTGTAGTTGTGCATCTGATACTCAGAATTTTGTTTTTCGAGATTTTAGAGGTTCACCAAGCCAAAATAGCTCATTTGTTATTCTGGTTTTTGTATCTGCAACTCCTTCAAAACTGCTTGTCAGATTCCAACCAAACTTTCAGAATATGTTGTTAAATGTGTGTAGTTGTTCATCTGATACATAGAATTTTGGTTTTATAGATTTTAGAGGTTCACAGAGCCAAAATGGCTCATTTGTTAATTCAGTTTGTTAATCTTGAACTCCCTCAAAGCTGTAAAACACATTACAACCAAACCTTCAGGAGATGTTGTTCACCTTATATAATTGAGCACCTGATACTTAAAGTTTTGATTTTACAAATTTAAGAGGGTGAATGAGCCAAAATAGCTCATTTGTTAATTCAGCTTGTGAACCTGTGACTCCTACAAAACTGTCTTTCAGATTTCAACCAAACTTTCAGTATATGTTGTTTATTAGATCTGGTTATACACATTATACTTAAAATTTTGTTTTATAGATTTTAAAGGTTTGCCAAGCCAAGATAGCTCATTTGTTAAATCTGTTTGTAAATGTGAATAAGTCCTTCAAAAATATAATCATATTCTTAACAGATTTGCAGGATATCTTTTTCTCCTAATCTAGACATGTGCAAAATGTTCCTAATACTTAAAATTTTAATTCAACAGATTTTAGAGGTTCACTAGACCAAAAAATGGTGCTTCTACAGCGCAGGCGACACAAATGTTCCATGGAACACCCATGAATTTTCTTTAAATGTTTTCAGGGAAAAAAAGGGGGAGGTATATCATTTGTCCATACTTGTATTGTGTCCACATGTGTACTGTGTCCACAACTGTATTGTGTCCACACACACTTAAATTTACACTTGCCATATTGATTCAGGGTTCAATTAGCTGGGGTATACCGTGCTGCCATTTGGCGACAGCTCTAGTAAGCTCATTTGGCCTAAAAGGCCATGTGAGCTTTAACCATCACTATGCGTCCATCCGTCTGTCTGTCTGTCTGTCAACAATTTCAAAAATCTTCTCCTCTGAAACCACAGGGCCAAATGTAACCAAACTTGGCCTGAATCATCACCAGAGTATGGCTTCTCAAAATTGTGTTCGATTAGGCGATAGGTCAAACAACATGGCTGCGGTTGCTAAAAATAGAACATAGGGGTAAATTGCAGTTTTTGGCCAATAACTTGAAAACCGTTACAGATATCAAAAATTGATGGGGCAAAAGTGATCAGCATAGCAAGATCTACCTGCCCTGCAATTTTGAAGAAAATCCGAAAACCTGTCTTGGAGTTTGCCCTTTTTTCGTAAAATTTTCAAAATTTGTGCATTTTTTATTTTTTATTTCAAAAAGTGTAACAGATAGAGGTCAAGTGTATATTGCAAAAAGGTTCAGCATATCAAGATCTACCTAAGTTGAAATTTTGAAGAAAATCCAAAAACCCTTGTAGGAGTTATTGCCCTTTTTCATGGAATTTTCAAAATTTTCATATTTTTTGTCTTTTATTTCCAAAACTATAGAAGATGAAGGTTAGGTGTAAATTGATAAAATGTTTGCCATGCTGCGTTGATTTCAAAACTTGTGTTTAAAATTGTTGTTTGACCGCCATTTTCAAAATGGCCACCAGAAAAGGTGGGAATATTCAACATTGTCTGATTTCAATGAAATTTGGTTTCCAATAGGTATTGATGTTGCAACTTCAAAACTGATGTTAAAAATTATTCGTTGACAGCCATTTTCAAAATGGCCACCAAAAAAGGTGGAAAATTCAACATTGTCCAATTTCAATGAAATTTGGTATCCAAGTGGGAATTGATGTCACTACTTCAAAACCGATGTTGAAAATTGTTAGTTAAATGCCATTTTCAAATGGCTGCCAAAAAAGGTGGGAACCTTCAACATTGTCCAATTTCAATGAAATTTGGTTACCAAATAGATATTGATGTTGCAACTTCAAAACCAGTGTTGAAAATTGTTTGTTAACCTCCATTTTCAAAATTGCCACCAAAAAAGGCGCGAATATTCAACATTGTTGGATTTCAATGAAATTTGGGTTCCAAACAGATGCGACTTCAAAACCGATGTTGAAAATTGTTCATTGACCACCATTTACAAAATGATGTCTCAAAACTGGTGTTGAAGGTGGTTCTCTGCAAGAATGTTTTTTGTCAAAAAAGCCCAACAAAGAAATATAGGAGAACATTATCAGACTTTAAATACAGTTCAAGATGTGTGATTTTTGACGAGCTACCAAAGTTTGAGAGACTGAAGATCAACTGTATAACTTACAATGTTAGCTATATCGTGGCAACTGAAAGCCAGGTGAGCGATACAGGCTCCTGGGACTCTCTGGTTTTACATTTTATAACAAAAACAATTGTAATAAGACATGTAATTACCCATAAATTAACAGGAACTATCATTTAAATGTAGCTATCCCGTGTTGAGAAATGCTCATTGCAATATTGAGACCACTTCTATGTTTGATGAAACAGCAATATTGTGGTGGTACAAAACACAAAATTTCCTGCCCTTTATCTTTTATCCCCTTTTCTTTTGGCAACCAAATATTGTTGTCCCAGTTACCAAACAACCTTATTTCCATTCTCTCATAGAATTTATTCTAATTTATTAAGTTGTTCTGTTTCTGATATAGCTTAAATACTGCACACTGGACATTTAAGTGATAAAACTGACTAATAAATCAAGCACTAAAATGTAGCAGATAAAACTGCTATGTACATGATGATTGGAATGTCTTATAAATCTGATTATTTTCTTGAACAGTTATAATTACAGATATCTAATGATCTTACAGCATGAATGATTACCAGTGCATTGTTTTATTTCAGTGATCAACTTAGAGAAGCACTGGGAATATCATCTAACCAGATCCCATTTTATGTATACAGAATGAGACTGCTAGGATATCCTCCTGGGTGGTTAGAGCATGCCAAGAAACAAGTCTCAGGTCTTATGTTGTTTGACAAACACGGAAAAGGTAAAAATTTGTATTCATTCAACATTTTAAGTGTCTAACATATACAGTCAAACTTTGAAGGCTTGAACACCCAAGGGACCGATGAAAACAGTTCGAGTCAAAGGGGCGTTCAAGATATCGAGGTTGAACTGTGTTTAAAATTGAACACAGGGACCACAAAAAGTGTTGGAGGCATCCATGGTGTTAGAGTTATTGAAGTTAGAGCTATTGAAGTTCTACTGTAGTAAAATTAATTGTAGAGGGTTGTACCCTTTAGTTACCTTTAGTAGACATTTTAACTTTAATCTGGTGCTGTCTACAAGTATCAGAAAACTTACTGCTAACCCATATAATAATTGGTTATTTTCATGGGTACCTCTGCATTTTACACATGTATTCTGATGCCACAAAAATTGCAATAAGACTCTGTACAGTAAATAATAAAAATTTGTGCATATTTCTTTCTGCTAAAATAAAATCAAACAATTTTGGAGAAAATCGAAGAATTTGTGACTTATAAAAAAAGACCACTTATGACAATTATGAAGTATATATTTTTTTTCATTCTTTGGACTTCAGTCATCAAATAGTTTTCCTGGTCTGTATATAGACATGTATTTTGTATTACAGAGGTAGACATAACCGGACAGAGTATGGAAGATGGAGAGGTCAATGAGGAAAGACTGCAGGAACGTAAGTCACAGATTATTGATTTAAGTACAGTAGACTGTTGGTTTGTATTGATCAATCTCCTTGTGTGGAAGAGACTGCAGGTTGGTATTGATGGATGTCCTTGAGTACAGGGGACTTTGGTTTTGTATTGATTAATCTCTTGGAGTCCTGGAGAAGATGGGTTTGTATTGATAAATCTCTTTCAGTGCAAGAGACTGTTGGTTTGTATTGATTAATCATCTTGAGTGCAGGAGACTGTTTGTATTGATTAATCATCTTGAGAACAGGAGACTGTTTGTTTGTATTGATTAATCATCTTGAGTGCAGGAGACTGTTTGTTTGTATTGATTAATAACCTTGAGTGGAGGAGACTGTTTGTTTGTATTGATAAATCATCTTGAGTGCAGGAGACTGTTGTTTGTATTGATTAATCATCTTGAGTGCAGGAGACTGTTT
Organism: Modiolus philippinarum; assembly: GCA_002080025.1. Lineage (NCBI taxonomy): Eukaryota > Metazoa > Mollusca > Bivalvia > Mytilida > Modiolidae > Modiolus > Modiolus philippinarum. The sequence continues at coordinate 50,036 of MJUU01040519.1, forward strand.
GTTTGTATTGATTAATCACCATGAGTGCAGGAGACTGTTTGTTTGTATTGATTAATCACCTTGAGTGCAGGAGACTGTTTGTTTGTATTGATTAATCACCTTGAGTGCAGGAGACTGTTTGTTTGTATTGATTAATCACCTTGAGTGCAGAAGACTGTTTGTTTGTATTGATTAATCATCTTGAGAACAGAGAACAGGAAACTGGTGGTTTGCATTATTGCATGATACTGTAGATTTACGTTGATTGATCTCCTTGAGTACTTAGGATGATATGATGTTATTGATTGGTCTCCTTGATAGCAACTTTGAGGAATTGATATAACAATGAAAAGGTCACACACAATGTGTGCATTTGAATATTATTAAGAACTAATTTGCCTATTTGATTTGGATGGCTAGATGTTTTATTTTGCCTTGTGTTGTATCTGTCTTGATACTTTGATGTTTGCATTGCTCTGAAAATGTTATTGTATTTTTCTATAGCTCAGATTGATGTAGAGAAGATTGTAGAGTACCCTGGATTTACTGTGAGATTGGATGAAAATATGGTAGATGTATGTATATCCTAATATTAAGATTTAGAGCAAGGACAAACAATGTCTTAGAATATCTAGGTTTTTTTTGACAAGACATTTACACACATTGATTTTTTTGTTTAATTTTATGTTTTTGTCCTTTTTTTCACATGGGAAATTTTTTGTTAAAGTGAAAGAAGCATTTAGCAACAAAAAGACCTACATTTCATGCATGAGTCATTTGTGTAAAGTTTAAGTAGTTGCTATGGTTTATTCTCCTGGATGAAAAGATTTTCTGACTTTTGCAAGTTGATTATAATGAGTCAAAAATGGTAGTGTTTGTTCCATTGTACTAGATTTATGTTCTATGATTTTATTGTTCCAATGTTCTGATTCTCATTGTCTCATATAACAACAATGATTGTATATTAAGTTGTACAGCTTTACTTTTTTATATTTTTTTGTAGGAACATGAAGAGTATGATTTTCCTCCAATACAGGAACACCAACTTAAATCAGCTTTAGTCCAAAGACAAGAAGTTATGGTAAGAATTATGAATCCTTATTGATATAAAAAAAATTGAAATTGGTGTAATGGCTGAGAGGCAGTCTCCATAAGTAAAATAAAACATAACATGTCTTCATGTAGGGTACGGATACATGGATAAAATATATTTCTCCTTTTCAAGTTTTTAGTGTCGTAGCCTTTCTCATCTAATATAAATGTATATTCTTGTACTTCATGAAAATTTGTAACATCAAAAATTCATCCATTTGTCAATTTTATGAAGTTTTCACTAGCCCATGCAGTCCATACATAGAAATGTGAAATAACGTGAGGAAAAGATGCTGATATCTTAAATGAATGCTGCTGTAGCCATTAGTTTTCAGAAGCAGAAAAATTCATATCTGTTCAAGGTTTAACTTTAAAGAGTGTCTAGCAGGTTCCCACTTCAACAAAAATTGCTCCAATCAGGGAATATAGATCTACAGTAAACTCTTTAGATAAAGCATATTCTTCAGAAAGCATAGACCAGATGGAACCAGATTGTATCACAATGCTCTTTAAAAAATATTTCACAATAATCATCTCAAAATCAAAAGTCCAAATGGAAACGAACTTGGTCACAATAATCCTTAGATAGTCACCTTAGAATTCTGTCAAACTGGCAATCTTTCCAAGTTGGCTGCAAGTGGGGATAATACATGTATAATACAGAGCAATATTGAAAAAAAAAATCATAAATAGTCTTTTGAAAACAAGGCTAATTGGAATGATATTAAATACAATAGTGTTTGGGTCCCCTTGAAAAAGTTGTCTTGCAGGTCCAAACTCTATGCAGGATGGAAAACAGCAGGGAATAGCTTTATGTTGGACTTTATATAAAACATTCAATGATATTCTACTCCTTCTAATGGACCATGTAGAGTCACATTACTGGCTGTGGATGGTGCAGTATATAATATGTGTGGCAGGTTCTCATGTCATCAAAGATGGCAGCCAGCAACAGAATTTGTTAAGAATTGGACTCTGAAAATCAAAGTCAAAGACCATGAAATGTAAATGGTTGCAATAGTCTTCAAAATTTTCTCTGTGAAGAACATTGGAGTATATGAGCCTGCTCATTTCTCTGTGAAGAACATTGGAGTATATGAGCTTGCTCACATCTCTTCGTTTGGTTCTTTATAAACTGTGCATGGTTAACTGACTACCTAAATTGGGGTAATGTTCTTGAAACAAGATACATATTTGTGCAAAATAGTGCTGTGGTGGTTTAGTATACCTATTATTTAATTGGGGAATCTTCTTAAAGCAACAGATTTGTGAAAAATAAAGCTGTGAGGTTCCTTATTTTATTAACCCCCCACTCAGTAAAAGGTGTATCACATTGTTACTTGTTTGTATTGGTTTGTTCAAGTTTGTATTTGATTGACACTTTGGACATTATCTTGTACTTTGTTGGCACAAAGGATGCAATTTTTTGCTGAGTAAAATTTTACTTGCATGTATATTTTTCATTGATAACTCAGGATGAAATGAAGAAAAGAAAGTTGAAAATGGAAGAAGAAGTGACTAAGAAGAAAATGAAAGTAGACCATGCTGAAATGGATATTGATGGTATAAAAATATGAAATTTTATTGAAAAGCCTTTTGGGCTCCCCTTGTATAAAAGGCCATTTGAGCTGTTGCCATTACTTGATGCCCAGTGTTTAAATAAACAATGAAAGGATATGGAGTAAATACACATGAGACAAAGTCACAACAAATACATGGTAAATCAAGCAAAGGAACAATGCTTTTATTGTTGTTCTTCATCTTTATGTCTTTTTCAGAACATGTCACTCTGAAACTGTTTTCTACCAGAATATCTGAGGACCAAAACACATTACAAAATAAGGCAGTAACTACACATCCATGTCGAGTGGATGTGCAGCTCATTGACTGCATCTTCATGCTTCTGGTTATTATATAACAATGGCACATTTCGCCAATTAAAATGATACCTAAATTAATAAATGGAGAACAACTCAATTGTTGATTATTTACTGATTAATTGATTTAAATGACTGTAACAGAAAGAAAAGAGTCTCACACTCAAGAGGTTAGCTAATGATTTGACACCAGAAGAGATTTTTTAAGAGTTGCAGGTGTGAAGAGGTACTCCTTTAAAATGAATAACAGTATACCAATATGATATGGTCATCTGAAAATTAATTCAGATCAAATCTGAAATACAAGTAAAAATGTGTTATTTGATTATTTTATAAAACAGCTCTTGAAAATATAGTGTGAAAACATTCTTATTTTGATGTTCACAATTGGTTACACAAGACTATTATTTTCATGTGAAAAAGTCTGCAACTCAGACTAAATTGTCACCAAGAGTCTTTTTGTGAATTCATTTTTTAGCCATTCACCACACATAGGGGGAGGGTTTGGATCCAAGAAAACGAGTTTAACCCCACCACAATTTTTGCGCCTGTCCCAAGTCAGGAATATGTTGGTCATTGGCTTGTCCTTGTCTTCTTATAAAATTTTAGTTTCTTGATATTTGGGTTATTGGATGTGGTTTGTTACCATTGATTTATTCACTTTTTAACCTTTTTGGGGCCATTTAGGGCTTGCTATATGGTGTGAGGTTCCTCACTGTGTTGAAGACTGTATGGTGACCCCTAGATGCTTTGTTTTTGGTCGTTTCAACCTGGATATGGGATGTTGTCTCCTTAACATTTACCCCATTTCCTTTCTTTTTCATAAGAGTTCAGAAATATGTTCCCTTTTAATAACCTAAGTATGGAAGGGCAGCAACCACTTAGAAATAGAATATACATTTAGGGCTTTTCCAGAAAAAAATATATAGGGGACAGGAAAGCAGGTAAATTATTTATACCCCCCGCAAACAAAGTTTGGGGGGGGTATATAGGAATCACCCCGTCTGTCTGTCCGTCCGTCTGTCTGTCCGTCTGTCCGTCTGTCCACACTTCTTGTAAGCGCAACTCCTCTTAAACGGCTTGAAGGATTTTGATGAAACTTTACACAAAGGAAGAACACTTTATGGAGATGTGCATGATGGAATATAATTATTGTCGGAAACCTGGAAGGGGAGATAATTCGACTTAGACTTTTTGTTGATTCCCTATGTATGGGTTACCTCGTAAGCGCAACTCCTCTTAAACCACTGAATGGATTTTGATGAAACTTTCTACAAAGGAAGAACACTATATGTAAATGTGCATGAAGGAATATAATTATTGTCGGAAACCAGGAAGGGGAGATAATTCGACTTTGACTTTTCGTTGATTCCCTATGTATGGGTTACCTCGTAAGCGCAACTCCTCTCAAACCATTAGAAAGATTTTGATAAAACTTTACACAAAGGATGGACACTATATGGAGATGTGCATGAAGGAATATAATTATTGTCCGAAACCAGGAAGGGGAGATAATTCATCTTAGAATTTTTATTGATTCCCTATGTATGGGTTACCTCGTAAGCGCAACTCCTCTCAAACCACTTGAAAGATTTTGATGAAACTTTACACAAAGGAAGAACATTATATGTAGATGTGCATGAAGGAATATAATTATTGTCGGAAACTTGGAAGGGGAGTTAATTTGACTTTGACTTTTCGTTGATTCCCTATGTATGGGTTACCCCATAAGCACAACTCCTCTTAAATCACTTGAAGGATTTTGATGAAACTTTACACAAAAGAAAAACGCTATATGTAGATGTGCATGAAGGAATATAATTATTTTGGGAAACCAGGAAGGGGAGATAATTTGACTTTGACTTTTCATTGATTCCTTATATATGGGTTACCTCGTATGTGCAACCCCTCTTAAATCACTTCAAGGATTTTAATGAAACTTTATACCCCCCGCAAACAAAGTTTGGGGGGGTATATAGGAATCACCCCGTCTGTCTGTCCGTCCGTCTGTCTGTCTGTCCGTCTGTCCACACTTCTTGTAAGCGCAACTCCTCTTAAACGGCTTGAAGGATTTTGATGAAACTTTACACAAAGGAAGAACACTATATGGAGATGTGCATGAAGGAATATAATTATTGTC
>MJUU01040519.1:55466-68886 GCA_002080025.1 Modiolus philippinarum
GTACTCCTTTAAAATGAATAACAGTATACCAATATGATATGGTCATCTGAAAATTAATTCAGATCAAATCTGAAATACAAGTAAAAATGTGTTATTTGATTATTGTATAAAACAGCTCTTGAAAATATAGTGTGAAAACATTCTTATTTTGATGTTCACAATTGGTTACACAAGACTATTATTTTCATGTGAAAAAGTCTGCAACTCAGACTAAATTGTCACCAAGAGTCTTTTTGTGAATTCATTTTTTAGCCATTCACCACACATAGGGGGAGGGTTTGGATCCAAGAAAACGAGTTTAACCCCACCACAATTTTTGCGCCTGTCCCAAGTCAGGAATATGTTGGTCATTGGCTTGTCCTTGTCTTCTTATAAAATTTTAGTTTCTTGATATTTGGGTTATTGGATGTGGTTTGTTACCATTGATTTATTCACTTTTTAACCTTTTTGGGGCCATTTAGGGCTTGCTATATGGTGTGAGGTTCCTCACTGTGTTGAAGACTGTATGGTGACCCCTAGATGCTTTGTTTTTGGTCGTTTCAACCTGGATATGGGATGTTGTCTCCTTGACATTTACCCCATTTCCTTTCTTTTTCATAAGAGTTCAGAAATATGTTCCCTTTTAATAACCTTAAGTATGGAAGGGCAGCAACCACTTAGAAATAGAATATACATTTAGGGCTTTTCCAGAAAAAAATATATAGGGGACAGGAATGCAGGTAAATTATTTTTACCTTGGTGTGGGGCTTAAACTAAATTATACATATTGGTTATACTTAAGGAAAAAATTAAAAATATAATGGTAGTACACTAAATTTTGACCTTCATTCCAACCCCCCCTTCCATCCCCTGTACATTTTTTTAGTAAATAATAAGAAAATCTTACAAAAACAACAAAGAATCTGTACAGAGAAAGAAAATCAACAACAAGATAAAAATTCTGCACAGAAATCATGAACAGTAATCCTCCCCTCTATGGATAGTAACTTCAGAAATTAAATACAGAGAAACAAAACCAGCTGCAGGATAATTAGTTTGTCCTGAAATCATGTGCTGTGAACCAAAACTTACATTTAACTGTTTGTTCTGTGTAAAGATAGATGTTTGAATGAGACTATATCAACTTATTCATTAATTTAATGTTTAAAATTTTTAATATTTTATATCTGCATTTGTAGATGAAGATATAAATGATTCATCATCAGTACCATACAGTAGTTCACCTGTAACAGATCGGAATAAGAAATTGCGTATGCCAATACCAGGCAACCCTCCTCTTCCAACTGATACACCTCCATCTAAACCTCCACTGCCTCAGGGAACACCTCCTCAAACTCCAGATGAAATTCACAGAAGAAGGGGACACACTCCTTTGGAAGGGGAGCCACCATTGCCGATGGAAACACCTCCTTCTAGACCACCACTTCCAAAGGAAACTCCGCCACCAACCCCAGAAATGCCAAGTCCAATTCATCGTCAATTATCATCAGTTAGTGCTAAATCTGAAAGGTCGGACTCACCAACCATGGATGACTTACAAAGACAGTATCAGTTATTACAGGAGAAATTGGCTCAAGACGAAAGTACTGACAATGTAGAGCTTCAAATTGTTGACAGTATTGAGGAAGAAGACAGTATATCAAGTCCTCAAGATTTACCAAATCTTGGCACAAAGTTGACTCGCCAAGGCTCAACAACCTCTATTCAGACATTCGGTGAACTTGGAACAGGGAGTCCAACAACAGATTCTTATCCTGGTAGTCCCGGCACTACCACAAATTTGTTTTCTAGTGCAAATTTAACATTTAAAAAATGTAATTCTATCTCTAAAGACTTCGGAACACCGATTCACACAAGGACACTTAGCAAAGAAAATTTACCCGATGCTGTAAATTTTGGACAAGGTATCGAAGACCATATTCCATTTGAAAATTTGCCTGATTCAACAGGAAGTTATAGTAAAATGTCTAAATTGATAGATAGAATTAGAAATAGCATCAAGAGAAAGAAAAAATAATTACATGGATATATTTTTCTCATATCTGTCATTCATAAATTTCATGTTTTTTAACAGAAACACAGGTGGTAAACATTTGTAGATTTAGTCCTTTTAAAGAAAACTATCACTTTTAAGTCAAAGATATATGTTCATTATTATTTCCCTTTCAAGGTAGAAAGACCATCAGTTATTGATTTGTTTATATCATTAAATCTGATGTTAGTATTTCTTTCCAATATAAGGAAAATTCTTTGGAAATATCAAAAAGAAAAATATATGTTTACATCTGATATCTTTGATATATCTCAAAACAATAACATACAAGTATATGTTGGATATCATAAATTAGTGAAATATATGATTATATATGTGAATAGGATATCCAAAGAAGTAAATGCATATTCATAATGGATATCATGTAGTAGTAATCTTCTTTGTATCTGATATTTTGAAGCAGTTAAATATGAATTAATACATGGCCTTTTCCAGATCAGCACAGTTATCTTCCAGATACTCCTATATCAGCCTGAGCTGTCAGCTGAGGGCTGATTTGGGTTGAGTGATAACCATGCGGTTATTGAAAAGGAAATGTCTTAATCTGTTTATTCTCTTATGATGCATGCTCATTATCTATTCCTTGCACGAATAATTATTTGTTGTACACAACAAGACTTTGAAGCTGGAGTTAGATATGAAGTTGATGTATCTCTTTTATGGGAATTTCATTGATCGAAGGCCAAGAATAACACATCATGCCTGATGTGCTATCACTTTTTGGACGTTTCTATAGGACCATTGTGAGATCTCCTTGGCTATAATTAGTGTTACCTAGCAACGGTGTAGTTATTATAAACACAACAACAACGTCTCAAATAAGAAAAAAAGAACAGCAGTTCGGCTCTAAAGATTCACTGCATTTATTTTTGAAAATCATAAGAGAAATAGTTTTAACAACTCTTAAAGAATTTTCTCTAATTCTTGTTCAAAATAAATACTTCCAAAATAATGTTTGATGAGATTAAAAATCAACATGTTTAGAAATTGATCTCACTTGCTGATTGGTCAATCAGTGTCAGTTTCTAGAAATAGTGCAACNCTCAATTTATTGATAATATGACATTTTTATCAAAAATATTACACTTAACACCCCTTTCAATGAAAGGCGCAATGATACACATAGCAACGATGATAGCAACAAAATGGTGGCATACTTGAGACTTCAGACTACAGAGATAGCTTTACGTCAAATAAATTGAGCAGGAATTAGAGAAAAAATCTGTAACAATGTTTTGCGGTTTATTACGATAATTTCTCACATCTCGATAGTTAAATTTTCACATTTTAAAGTTCTCGGGTAAATCTCGGAACTGTAAAATGTGAAAATTTAACTACCTCAATGTGAGAAATAAACGTAATAAACTGGAGGCAATGTTAGAGACTGGATATCAACTTTAGTTATGTAATTTCAAATATAATAAACTTGTCAAAGGCTCTGTTATATATTTTGAAATTACATAACTCTAGTTGATATCCATTGATATACAATTCTTTCTCGTTATGAAAATTATGAAAACTATAATTATATACTTTCAATAAGGAGTTATCATCATTCCTGGGCTGAAATGGTTATAATACCGAGCCGATATGACTTTTCAGAACTAGGCAGGCTGATATGGTCATATTAGACAGGGTAAGTTGATATGCACTGTGAACGACTGGCTGCAGTACATATACAAAACAGAACATATCTGTGCTATGTATGTAATAAACTTCAATAAAACTACAGTAAATGGCATTCAATTCTTAAATGAGAATTAGAGGTTTTTATTCTTATAATAATTTTGTTGAAAGGCAAAATTGAATAGAAAATTTTTAATTTTGCAGCACTTGTTATCTTTGTTCAGAAATCAATTATTTTTTTCGCTTTCCAAAGGCATTGATTCTATCTGCTAAAGATGATTCACAATGACCTCTTGTGAAGCTAAAAATTCTACAATCTTTTTACCCGTTATTTCATATATATTGATATATGGCATTTTGCATATGGGGGGTGGGGGATTACCTTGTTGATATAGAAAAAAATGTCTTAATCTGCTTATTATACTTCCAATTATGAGTTCATCATAAATGGGCTGATATTGCGTTTTCAGAATGAGGTAGGCTGATATGGCGACATTAGACTGGATATGTTAATATAGACTGTAAACTTCTGGCTAAATAACATATACGAAACAGAACATATCTGTGCTAAGTATGTGATAAAAAAGGTTTATAAGACATTTTAATTCCCTGTTTAAATACTCCCATATAATGAATTTTCATAATAGGTCAGATTTTCATCAAGTCTTCTGAAGTGTGTTGTCTAAAGACAACTTAGAGAATTCACTACTGTTTGTATAATCATTTCACATTTCTCATTTCTTCATTTGTCATATTTTGATAAAGACCATATGTGTTCCTACTTAGACAAAAGAAAAGAAAGAAAAAAGGAGCAAATGGATTGCATTATAGTATGGCGTAGTCGTCTATGTCATTGCCAAGGGACAAGTTTCTTTTACATTGTATTACTTTATTTTTAAATGACGAATCATTAAAGATTTTTACACAGTTTTCTTGAATAAATAAAAGTCACTGATTTCCAAGAAAGAAGTGGCCCTATGACACGCATTGATTCTTCTTTTATTAGCCAAATTCCAATGAGTTACTAGTATTCACATTACTGAGCCTTTGGCCGTCTATTTTAATTCAGCCAGAGGTAATAAGAGTGAGCTATGACATCACTTTGGTCTGTTTACCGTTTTTAGTCCCCCTACCGCCGATGGGCGAAGGGGACTTTAGGTTTGCACTCTGTCCATCAGTCCTGCATCAGTTTTCCACATTTTTTTTATAAACCATTGCAGATATTGATCTAATATTTGGTATGTTAGTCTACCTCAATGAATTACAGAACAAGTTTAAGTTTGGTTCTTGACAGAGTTATGGGCCTTTGACTTAGAAAATTTTAGTAAGATATCAGTTTTCCACACTTTTTTCAGCTCACCTGGCTAATGCCAGGGTGAGCTTTTGCCATCACTTTGCGTCTGTCGTCCGTCCATTCGTTGTCTGTCCGGCGTAAACTTTTCATTCAAAGATCTTCTCCTCTGAAACTACACGGCCAATTGAAACCAAACTTGGCCACAATAGTCCTTGGATGGTTCCCTGCAAAGATGGTGATGGGGATCAGTGTTTTAACATTGGACCCTATGGGAAAAACATTCAAAGATCTTCTCTGAAACTACTGGGCCAATTTAAACCAAACCAAAGCCACAGTAGTCAATAGATGGTCCCCTGCAAAAAAATTGTTTTTCAGATCCGCGATATATCCAAGATGGTCACCAGCAGGGATTATAGTTTTAACATTGGACCCTATGGGAAAACACATTCAAAGATCTTCTTCTCTGAAATTGCTGAGCCAATAAGAAAAACATACTTGGTCACAACGGTCCATAGATGTTCCCGTTGGAAAAAATTGCCTGGCATGTCTGCATCGCATTTAAAATGGCCCCAGTGGGGAACATTGTTTAACCTTGAAACCTATCAGAAAGCATTCTTTGAAAATATTTAGCCAATTTGCCCAAAATTAGACTCCATGGTCCAAAGATGGTCCCCTTTAAGAAAGGTGACAGTAAGTCTGCACCCCATCCAAAATAGCCGCCAGTTGGGAACATAGTTTAACTTCAGATAATGTAACATCAATGTCTATTAACCAATTTGAAAAATGATTGGGATTATTTAACTGTATATGTCAGCCATGGCCCAGGTGAGCGATACAGGCTCTTGATAGTCTCTTGTTCTAAACCATTGCAGGTATTGATCTAATATTTGGTATGTGAGTGTACCTTAATGAGTTACAGAGCAAGTTTGGTTCAGGTCCATTGTTTTTGAATTTTGACAGAGTTATGGGCCTTTGACTTAAAAAAATATTTAGTAAAATATCAGTTTTCTATACTTTTTTCTAAACTATTGCAGATATTAATCTAATATTTGATATGTGACTCTACTTCAATGAGTTATAGAACAAGTTGGAGTTAAGTTCTGGTCCACTGAATTTTGAAGGACTTATTTGCCTTTGAGTCGGAAATTGTTTTTAACTATTTCTGCTGGTATTGTAAAGCCTTGTTTTAACGGTAGGGGACTTGTTGGTATTGCCTATAATACAATCCACCCTTGTTTCCTTTCATTTTCATCATTTTGACAACCACACTTTCTACAATACCAAATATGAAGGAATACTCTCTAAACTAGAGTTATTGTGGCCTAGTGGGCCACGGATACCCCCGCCCCCTCTCTTCCTGCATTTTCATCTGGAACAAATGAATTATTGGAAAACAAAATACAAAGTGCACATCTTTAATATGTCCTGCATAAGCTTCATGAAGCTCTGATTAGTGGTCAAGGAGAAGTGGATACCATATACACCATATGGTTTGCATTGAGGTAAAATAGCTAAAATGACAAAGTCCAAAACATGTCTGAAATATGGAAAAAAGGAATTATTGGAAAACAAAAACAGTAGTGCACATCTACAAGCTCCTGCATAAGTTTCATGAAATTCTGATCAGTTTAGGAGGAGTAGTGGATACCATGTGGTCACCATATGATTTGCATTGAGTTAAAATGACAAAGTCCAAAACATTTTAAAAAAAAATCTGGAAAAAAGGAATTATTGGAAAACAAAAAGCATAGTGCACATCTACAATATGTAATAAAGCTCCTGCATAAGTTTCATGAAATTCTGATCGGTGGTTTAGGAGGAGCAGTGGATACCATGTGGTGACCATATGGTTTGCATTGAGCTAAAATGACAAAGTCCAAAACATGTCAAAAATCTGGAAAAAAGTCAATTATTGGGAAACAAAAAGTATAGTGCACATCTACAATATGTAATTAAGCTCCTGCATAGGTATCATGAAATTCCAATCAGTGGTTTAAGAGGAGTAATGGATACCAGCTGTTGGACACAAAAAGACGGACGGACACCATGAACACTATATACCTCCCGCAAAGTGAGGGGTATAATAACAAAAAAAGTATTGTCTTCTTATAGTACCACTGTGTGTGATGACAATAAGCTCCCTTATGTCTAGTGGGTAGCTCAGAATATATGAATTGCTCTTGCATACAGATAAATATTGTTAATACGTACAATAAAGCTCCTGTCAGAGCACCTCAATTCATAACTTGTTAAAGATGGCCTAAAGATATATGATGAGATGTTGATTGTCAAAAACCTTGTTAGAATATCTGTTTTCAGCTGAAACAGATTCTGTAAGTTTTAAAACATTTCAATTTTCTATACGTTATACTACTTTTTCATATGATAATAAGCCATGGTGGTGCTACAGGTTTAATAAAGCAGTCTTCCTGTACTAAGCAGTAAGAAAAAAAAAATACTTTTGGTGCACAGAAAAGATTGGGCTTATTGTTTTTAAAGAAAATGGTTAAAGGAGAAGATGTCACAATGCTGGAAGTACATAGTTGTCCCATTTGTAGGACACTTGTTCCAGTAGACAATAGGAATACCTAACAGGACTAGTTGTGTGCCACTTTTGGCCTACATATTACTTTATTCATATGAAGTCAGTAAATACAAAAGCTAGATCAGTAAAAGGAAAGGGAACCATTAAACTTTAATTTCTGTTATGCAGTTGTTCACTCATAGAACAATCTTGAATCTAAGGAACACCTTCATTATATTCTGAATGAATTCGGAATAAAGTGACACTTGACTCACCATCACCAAATACTGAAGTTACTGTCAATTTATTTTCTGCATATGCTGATAGAATTAAATTAGACATCACATAATCACTTTCGGTATTTGTATTGCTTTGTGTATTGTTACTTATAGATGTTGTTTGGGTTGATGAATCTTCCTTTCATCCGTTGTTGTTTGCGTCTACATGCGGTTCACAATCAGAAATTTTATATGTTGAAACTGTTATTCTCACTAAAATCCAGTTGAAATTGTGGAATCGCCACTTATAATACTCAGGCACTTTCATCTTCTTAATAAGTTTGATGTGGTTGGACATCTCCTGTTTGTAGCAGTCATTACTGTTTTCATGGTTTTTGGCTATCATAATCATATACCGGTATATCTTCTGCAGATGTCTATAAAGGTACTCTATTCTAATGAATTGCCCTTTGCTTACACTGCAATGCCAATGTTCATATGCCGTGACAAGTTTCATTTGTATTTATATTTTTTCTGGCATGTATTAAGGAAACATTTTGACTGTAAAACAAATTCATCAAGATCTTTTTCTGTGGACACAGAAAGTTCAGATCATGAAATTTTCACGCATTTAAATTTTGCTGTTAATTGTCACTCGCAATTTCATTAGGTGTACTTCTAGTAGAAATAAATCGACGTAATGCATAGAGGAATTCTGATATATACCATGCGCCATTTCCCAACTTACTGCTCAAACAGACAAAGCGATCGTTTTCTTGTTTCACCTGAACATTTGACTTTAATAGATCCTATAAATAGTTTGTGACATACGGCACATTGGTAAAGGATCTTATATGTACCCCCTTCAAATTTTCGACACGCTGTACACTGACGAATAATTTGTCTGACGTTAGCACGTATTTAGCGAATCCAGTACTTTTGCCTGATTTGTCCAAGTGTCTGTTAGACACCACTATGTGATAACTGTCTCAGACCTTTTCAATTGATATAATATAAAGTAATGTGTTATTGGGAGTAAAATTGCATTTCTAGCTCCTTCAGATGAATCTGATTTTCCTGATCTTCCTCTGTAACTCCAAATGCCGTTATCATAGATGGATATTCCTAACCGTCGTTGCATGTTAGTAACCCTTCATGCCGAAATATCACTGCTTATATGAGTAAAATGTTTCTTTTGAATGCATTTAATCCACATATCTGTATCGCGCACTTCATCTGAAGTCAAAGTTTTTTTGGAGCACATTATTTCTTTCCACGCCACCACGTATTACACACGAGATATGTAACACTATCTAAAAGGGCGAATTTTCCAACTTCCCATCAACATTCAACATGGTATTCTAACCTCTGAGTGATATTCTTTCTCCATATCTTCACTTTTAGCCTAAAAGGTTTTAGTAGGAATGAGTTGTTTCGAGTACAACCTTTGTTTTCTATCCAAATAGGTCCATGCTACCAAAGTTTGTTCTCCAGACGTTTAGTCGTATTTGTCCCTTTTGTTGCTTCATTGGTTGCAATATATCCAAATTTAAAATCTTAAGGGTTTTTAATTTCTGTTACACTTTTCCTATGAAACACACCAAGATCCTTTTCTGATGACACCCATTGGAGAACGCATTTAGAATCTGACCAGGAGTATCTTTCTGAAACTGGCAACTTCAACTCTGTTTCAATAAATTTTAAACATCGTATGCTATCAATTCCAATTTTGGTACTTGTATTTTCACTTTTTTTGACTAGTGCTAGTCCAAATTTAGAGAGTACTTTATCACATCTTGGACTGATTTTCATTGTTTTGATGTAAATATATAACTGTAGGGTATGCATTTCATAAAGCATCTCAAAAACACAATTTCATCCCGATGATCCGTTGAATCGAATTCGAACGCAAAACTCTACTCAAGAAATCTCGCATGGCGAAATTCTTTCAAAATCACACTTAATTTTGTTGGCCGAAGTTGTACTAAATTCATCTTCCGGTCCAACCTTTTCTTCCGTAAACTTTGAAAAAATTAACCTTTAGTCACTACCAGCGAAAACAAAAGGATGAAACAATCTTGTAATCATGTGTTTGCAGTCATTCTCTTAGTGGTGATTTCTCGCATAGGGTATCGTTGTTTACACGCCATTCATGTACTTTTGACTCATTATAAACATTAGGGGACGACCATTTGATATTCAGGGCAGGCATTGGCGATTTTGCCTAGAAAAAATAGTCATTTTCACAAATGATTTATTTACTTCATGTCACATCAAAGTATTCATTTGCATTTGCAACAAAAAATTTATTCTCCAAATCAAAATTAAATGATTAATTTTTATGACATATAGGCTTAGAATATTTATTTTCATCGGCACCAAGGTTAAATTATTTATTAACAAAATCGCCCAAACCCTCCCCTGAAAATCAAATGGTCATCCCCTTAGTTGCACTCGCTACAAAATTTGCTTCTATCGACGTATATATCATTTATTATTTTATATGCGTATGGCATCTTAAATAAGTAAATAGTAACTAAATACCGAAGTTACTGTGAATTTATTTTCTGCATATGCACATTTCGACAACTTATGTCTCCTCAGTGCAGATACAATCTAAACGTTTGGAAGACCATATACTCAAAGATGTTTAAAAACTGATACAGAACAAAGAACCAATATGATCTAAAAGTAAAGTAAAAAATCAGCCAATGACAGAGCTTTGCATGAGGGAGATACACTTAAGTTTTTTTCAAATTCATTAAATGACCTTCAATAGTAGCATCGAGAATGAAGAGGGTCTATATTGCACCAAATGGGACACGAAAAATCGGCATTCATGATTTTCTCACTACTTATTAGCACAAATTTATCAAAATTACAATCACCATTTCTGGAGATTAATTTGCAGAAAGGCCCTCTCCTTCTGCATTGGCTATTTGGTATAATTTGAATCTCAACAACTGTCAACTTCGGTTCTTAAGAAGTATGGATCCTCTGTAAAACACTCATTCTTTCTTTGTCTTTGAGAAATGTAATGAACAGTGCCATCAGTGTCATGGTTTTGCACATTCTCACTTCTTGTTACAGAGTCATATTGTTTTAAAATACTGTGTTTCTAACAAATTCGACTAATAGGTGATTTCAATCTACCAAGAACCAGATTTCTTTACACAGGTAATTCTAGTTAGTCGTCTTTCAATTTTACTTGATATCTTCAATTCTGAAAATTCAATCTATTCTAGAATACATTCCTAACTACTGCATCATCAGTCTAGACTATGATACCTATAGTTTCTAACTGCCAAAAATCTGCTTAATATTATAGTTTGAAAATACTTCATAATTTTTTATGTTAAATCGTTTGAACATTTTTTATTTGCTATTAAATACAAAAAAGGATAAGACACAAGTTAATTCAATTTATGAGATCTTCTCCTTAATACAATTTAATACAATAATGTAAATAGAGCATATATACATGATAGATATAATACAAATATATAAACGAAAAATAATACGTACAAAATCAAATGATGTTGTGTGTGAGTGATGTTCACGTGGCATTTCAAACAGTTGACCTTTTAAATACTCATAAACATTTTTGCATTTGTTTCGTTTTCATTATTAGTAAGATTATGTTTACCACAAGTTCAAGAGGTCTATTACATAATCACTAGATAACCAGTCAAGACTTTGATACAAAAATATGTCGTATTTGGGTGTTATTTGGACAATAAAAATAAAAAAAAATTACGAAATGACAGACCACATCGGCATGACAGGTTGGAAATTATATTTACTCTATAAAAGTCATAATTGAGAAATGAAGCAGAGCGAAGATGTGTTAATATTATATTGAGTTTCCTTGGGCTTGTGTCGCAATAACATGCGATTTTATACGAATTACTTTGTTTTTTAAGTTCTTATAGAGTTGACATTGCTTATTGGAAGACTTAACTCGTTCCATTGGCAAATAGCTGAAGGAAAGAAGTGCATATGTACTTGATGGTCTGGGTATAATAATACTATCTTCATTACGTAGGGGGTTAATTAGTTGGTTGTTTGGATTTTGGGGGAACTAAATAACAAAAATAGTTCGGGGCATTATTATTTTGGATATTGTAAAACTTTTGCAGTTTTCTTCTGACAGTGCATCATTTTATATATAACACTTTGTTGGTTATATATATAAGAAAAGTTGTCGAAGTGGCCATATGCAGGAAGTAAATTTACAGTAACTTCGGTATTTTGTTATCTTTTACAACTGGGTCGATGCTACTGCTGGTGGAATGTGAGTATTCACCAGCCCAATAGTCCAGTACCGAGGTGCTGGTCCAAAACCGATTTTTTTTGGAACCTTTCAATATCAAAATTAGAAAATTTTGTTTAAAATTAAGGAGTATCTCCCTCATGCAAATCTATGACGAAATGACCATACACAGAAAGGAAATTTACAGTAACTTTGGTATTTTGTTATATTTGAATAGAAATCTAAATCTTTAACTTTACCTTGAATAGAAATCACGACAATAAACAACTGAACTTCATAAAAAGTAACTGATGTTCTTTACTATTGAAATATTGGATTTCTGGAGTATATCAGTTTTGGCATTGGAAAGAAAAATATTTTTAAAAAAATGTGTTTTTTTATAGTTTTAGAAAGGAATAAAAAAAATGGTATATTTATGGGAACATTAAAAATATTTTTTTTTGTTTTTTGTCTTAATTTCAAAATAATTCCTAGCGGAAACGAAAATTTAAAAATATGTACATATATGAAAAATGGGTATGGGCAGGAAATTAAGCCTTTTTCGGTAAATTTTTAAATTTTCGTTTCCGTGTTATAAGATATATTGTACATAAAACGACAAACATTTTTTGTGATAAGAAGATTAGTGTCAGATTTCATATTCAGACACCATCATCATTCGCTTGAGAAAAGTTCTTTGTGAACTGAAACGTCGCGTTTTATTTTAAAGTTTTTGTTATATGAAAATATAACATTTTAGTGTTGTTATAACACATAGACATTATTCATATTATTATTAATATATATAGATTATTATTGTATAGCAACAAAATATTTCCCTAAGAAACAACCAAAAGTAAGCGTGCAATAAATTTTCATATTGCACTAGTGCAATATGACTTGATTTTCATGACGTCATTGACAACAAAAAACAACAGAAATTTTTAGCTTTGCTATACAATAAAAGGGTTATTGCATGAATATTGGGGAATATTATCCCTCGCAGAATGTATATTGCACTCGCAATTTCGTGAAATATAAAATTCTACTCGGGACAATATTCCCCAACATTCGTGCAATAACCCTATATCATTATGGGAAAATCTATTCAAGGTCATGATTCAAACTTAAGATTTCAGTGTAAAAGAGACAATTTAAGTCTCTGCCCATCTACTGTAGACAAACTGTCAATCTTAGTTTTAATCCTGAGCAAACAAAGCAAGAAAGCTACGATGTATTTTGTTCACGTGGTTAAGGAAAATATCTTTTGATGCATTCATCTCTATGTTCTTATATTCCACTTAAAAGTACGAGACCACCAACATTTTTGCTTCATTTTCTTTGTGATATTCATTCTTTAATTAATGTTAAATCATCTGCGAGGTTTGAAACACTTATAAATTGTCTTAATTGGTTCATTGAAATAATGTCAAGTTTCCGTCGGTTCAAAGAC
>MJUU01040520.1:0-15770 GCA_002080025.1 Modiolus philippinarum
CTTCATGCAAATCTTCAGGAGGTATACTACAACTGTGTAACATTTCACCAAAATCCAAATACCTCTTTAAGAGAACATGTGCTGACAAATTTTGTCCCCCTTTTTACCAGAAAATATTCAAAGATGAATTATCTCCCCTTAGCAACCATAATACTTCAAGCACATCTTCAGGTGGTGTACTGCAACTGTGTAACATTCCATTGAAATCCAAAAATCTGTTTAGGAGAACATGTGCTGACAAGGTTTGTCCTCCCCTTTTGCCTTTGGGGGTTATAATTAGGTAATGTTGAATTTTCCTGCTTTTTTTGGTGGCCATTTTGAAATTGGCAGTCAACAAATAATTTTTGACATCGGTTTTGAAGTTGCGACATCAAAACCTATTTGGAAACCAGGATACAGAAATCTGGAAACCTTCCCATTAATTTCGTATAATTTTATCATAATGGGGTACATTGATCCCTGTGAGTGCCTTGGAGTGCCTTGGAAGTGTTTATAAATAACACTTACCGCCAATTCAATTGAACACAATGGAAAATACCACCCTCACTTATACCTTAGTTACGGGATATCATTTTGGATCTTTGAAATATACATCTTTGAAATCAATTGATTCATATTTCCTCTTCAAGATTAATCCTTTGGCTATCTTTTAATACAGAAATTGTGTCCGCCCCTGGTAATTTTTTGCCTTTTAATGATATTTTATTGTCGCCAGGTTAATGTAAGTGTGGTCGCATTGAAGACATTTGACATCAACTATAAACAATTTAATGTGCAATAGCAGACAAATTGTTAACTTTTACTTTGTAAATGTTTTTGTTTTACTAAATGCATCGTTCCTTTGTGATTTATATACCCGAACAAGCTTAATATGCACCATAACAGCCGGCGTGTTTCTAAAATATGGCTGATGAAGTAGACGCCCACCTCATTAGCATGTTTAGAAGGGAGATAATTTCACACAATGACTTTTCGGACTGTTTGGAAACCAAATCTCATTGAAATTGGACAATGTCGTACGCAATTTTGGCCCCTTTGACCCCTCGTAGCTCAGAAACGGAAAGAGCTTCACAAAATCTGTTGACATATTGCTGGAAGTTTAGATCAAGAGGAATCCAAAGAAAAAAATCCCATTGAAATCCGATGAAAAATAAAGATTTGACATATTTAGAAAAATTGCATTTTTGGCCCCTTTGACCCCTTGTAGCTAGGAAACGGTAAGACCTACACAAAATCTGTTGGCATACTACTGAAAGCTTAGATCAAGAGGAATAAAAAAAAATCCCATCCAAATCCGATGAAAAATAAACATTTGACATAATCTGCAAATTCCCAATTTTGGCCCCGTTCGGCCCCTCATAGCTGGGAAAGGAAACAAGTTATCAAAAATCTAATAGTTGAGTACCATATAAATTTTTCACAAGGAATCCATTAAAAAAAACTGCATCAAAATCGGACTTAAAATAAAAAATTTATTTTTTGGAGATTTGCCCCTGTTGGGCCCATTTATCTCGTGAGCGGTACATGCTACGCGAAATCCGTTGGCATACAACAGATTGGAAATTTCCTCAGGAGCACACTGAAAGAAACCCCATCAAAATCCGATTAATAATAAAGATTCTACAGACAAACATGTGAAAACACCCAATTTAACCCCTTTTGGCCCCTTTTTTAAAAACGGGTGGGGCCACAATTACAAAAACTAAGCCAAGCCTTCCTTTCGTACCAAAGAACATTATTTTAAATTTCATAAGGATTGATCAACTGGAACTTAAGTTATTGACCAAAAACTAAAGTGTCTACAGACGACGACGACAATGACAATGACAACGACGACAGCACCATACCAATATATGACCGCAAAAATTTTGGCGGTCGTATAAAAATACAGACAAAATCTGTTGAAAACAAAAAATTTAGGTTATCTTCACAATTGCAATTTTGACCCCGTTTGGCCCCTAATAATTTGGAGTTATAAAAAATCTGATGGTTGAGTGCCATGTTAACTTTTCCTAAGGAATCCATTGCAAAACTGCATCAAAATCGGACTAAAAATTAAAAAATTAATTTTTTTAAGATTTGCCCCTTTCTGGCCCCATTTATCTCATGCACAGCATGAAATTCTTTGAAAACTACAGATAGAAAATTTGCTCAGGAGCACATTGAAAGAAACCCCATCAAAATCTGATAAATATTAAATATTCTACAGCAAAATATGTGAAAACACCAAATTTGGCCTCTAAAAACTATAGGCTCTCAAGAGCCTGTATAGCTCACCTGGTCCATAACTGGCATAAACTACAGCCCAAATAACCCAAACGTTAAAGTGTATCATTTTCTACAAGCTTCAAAGGAGAAAATCTTCGAATGTGTTTTCCCCATAGGGTCCAAAGTTAAACAACAGTCCCGCTGGTGGCCATCTTGGATGAGGTGCAGACTTGCCAGACACAATTTTTTAAGAAGACCAAGTTGTGATTCCAACTGACCAAGTAGTTTCAGAGAAGAATATCTTTGGATGCATTTTTCCCATAGGGTCCAATGTTAAATTATGTCCCCTTGGCGGCCACCTTGGAATACATGTGGACTTACCAGAAACATTCTTCGATAGGTACCGACAATGGACAGTTGTCACCAAGTATAATTCCAATTGGGCAAGTAAATTCAGCAGTTTCCATGGTAATTTAAAGCCCCACTATCCATTACAACCCATTTCAGACCATCATACAAAAAAAATTTGGGCAGGGGTTCCCCTTGTAATTCAGATAATACATATTGCTGAAATCAAAACATTCAAAGTCCCCCTTCCCATTTTGGCAGGGGTTCCCCTTTATAATCTAGTTTAAACATATTTCTCATATTGTGAAGAAACACATCCCTACATCAATATCTATTTGGAAACCAAATTTCATTGAAACTGGACAATGTTCAATTTTCCCGCCTTTTTTGGCGGCCATTTTGAAAATGGCTTTCAACAACCAATTTTCAACATCAGTTTTTGAAGTCGCAACATCAATATCTATTTGGAAACCAAATTTCATTGAAATCGGACAATGTTGAATTTTCCCAACTTTCTTGGCGGCCATTTTGAAAATGGCGGTCAACAAAAAATTTTCAACACTGATTTTGAAGTCGCAACATCAATATCTATTTGGAAACCAAATTTCATTGAAATCTAACAATATTGAATTTCCCGCCTTTTTTTGGCAGCCATTTTGAAAATGTCGGTCATTGAACGATTTTCAACACCACTTTTGAAGTCACCACAGCATGGCAAATATTTTATCAATTTACACTTGACCTTCATCTTCTTTAGTTTTGGAAATAAAAGACAAAAAATATGAAAATTTTTAAAATTCTGTGAAAAAAGGGCAGTAACTCCTACAAGGGTTATTGGATTTTATCCAAAATTTAAGGGTGGGTAGATCTTGATATGCTAAACATTTTTGCAATTTGAAGTAGACCTCTATCTGCTATAGTTTCTTTGAGAAAAAATTAAAAACATAAAAATTTTGGAAAATTTCCGGAAAAAGGGCAATAACTCCAAAACTGGTCATCAGATTTTCTTAAAAAATGCAGGGCAGGTAGATCTTACCATGCTGATCACTTTTACTCCCGTCAGATTTTTGATATCTGTAACCGTTTTCGAGTTATTTGCCAAAAATAGCAATTTACTCCTATGTGCTATTTTTAGTAACGGCAGCCATGTTGTTTGGACCTCGGACTAATCGAATACAATTTTGAATCTAGATACCCTGGTAATGATTCAGACCAAGTTTGATTAAAATTGGCCTAGTGGTTTCAGAGGAGAATACTTTTGAAAAAGTTTACGACGGACGGACGGACAGACGACAGACGGACGCCGACAGACGCCAAGTGATGGCAATAGCTCACATGGCCTTTTAGGCCAGGTGAGCTAAAAAAAAACGGGAGGGGTCACAATAACCAAAACACGTCCCAGTCTTTCTTTAGTGCCAAGGAACATTGTGTTTAAATTTCATAAGGATTGATAAACTAGAACTAAAGTTATTGACCAAAAACAAAAGTGTCTACAGACTACAAAGACAACGACAGTACCATACCATTGTATGACCTCAAATTTTTTATGGTCATATAAGAAAACCTGAAAGGACAATAAACTAGAATACTGACAAAGTCAGAAAGGGCCCGACCCCCTTGTGTGTCCCAAAAACCTGTTTGCAGAATTTCATGGAAATCGGATTTTCCTCAAAAACAAAAGGGAGCTTCCTTTGGTAAAGACCAACCCATTTAAATCACTGAAGGCAATTTTAATTTATTGAACAACATAGAGCTATTTTTAAAAATATGCACTTTTTCATATAAAAGCAAAGTTTTTCCCCAAAAATCATTTTCAGATTTTCCTCAATACAAAAGAGAGCTTCCTTTGGTAAAGTTCAACCTTCAGTATCAAAATCTTTAAAATCCCTAAGGGCAATCTTCAGTTATCGTACGACATAGAGTTATTTCTAAAAATATGCACTTTTTCAAATAAAAACAGTTTTTTTCCCCAAAATCATTTTCTGATTTTCTTCATAAATGAAAGGGAGCTTCCTTTAGTCAAGTTCAACCTTGAGTATCAAAATAAAAAAAAATTGTTGAAAGCATTCTAGAGTTATCGTACGACATAGAGTTAATTCTCAAAATATGCACTTTTTCATATAAAAACGAAGTTTTTTCCCAAAAATCATTTTCCGATTTTCCTCAAAAACGAAACAGAACTTCCTCTAGTCAAGTTGAACTTTGAGTAAAAAAATCATAAAAATCGGTGAAGGCATGCTTGAGTTATCGTACAACATAGAAAACGCTGACGGACAGACAGACGGACAGACAGACAGACGGACAGACAGGCTGATTACTATAGGGCGCCGCCATTTCATGGCGGGGCCTCAATAATCAAAAGGACCTAACAGTGATGACAAAATCAGGAAATGACAGAGCTTTTCATGAGAGACAAACCTTAATTTTATGAAATTTCAAAACTTTCTGGAATAATTGGTTTTTAGAGTATACTATGTAATGGACCATCGAGTTGGTAAAACAGGAGATATTACTGCAGTCAAGTGAGTGGCAAGTTTCATTTCAAAAAGAAGTAATTTTATTATATAGATAGCGGTGATTTATGGAGTTTTCTCAATTAAATAAATGTCATATTGTCACTGGTGAAAATAAAGGATTTCTAGTCACTGGATGACGTCTTAATGAAACAACGTCACAATGTCACTTCAATGTCGTCGTCAAGTAAACAACTGGCGTATTGAAATGAAAAAAATAATCCGCATCTAAAATCTCGGTTTTTGAGTAGAAAATCTATGTAATAAAAAGCATAACTAATCGGCCGTCATGAATATCAATAAAAATGTCACTCGTGTCGATCAACGCAGTGGATTTAACTCGTTGCAGAACAAGTTCTGCAACTAGTTAAATCCTTCTGCGTTGTTCGGCACTCGTGACATTTTTATTGATATTCACAACGGTCAATTAGTTATACTATAATTACACCAAAAGCTTACATTCTAATACTGATAACGGAGAAGGAAACACTGTTAATAATTGATAGACAGACAACTGATTTACAGCACTTCAATACAAGATTTTACATTTGATTGAATAGTTTTATTTTTATGCAACCAATCAAAAGAAAAATCTTCTCAAGACTGTACTGTCAATCAAATTATTCAATCTACAGCATCTTTAAGGTCAGCTGTCAATCAAATAACACAACAACTTGAAAGTCTTTTGGAATGTTGGCTTGGGATCAGTGGCGGATCCTGACTCTTTGCTAAAAGGGGGGGNGGGGGGGCAACCCATAATTTTTCCATAAAGGGATAAAGGGGTGGGGTGTGATCAAAACCCATTTTTTGATAAAAAAAACCCTTGGAGATAAATTTTTTTCTAACATAAGGGGGATCTGGGCACCCCTGGCCCCCTGGATCTGCCGCTGGGGATGTATATTTACATCTATTTGAAAATAGAACTTTCACTTGACTGTTGCAATAACCATCCACCAACAGAGGCATGGACACAGTGGTAATATAACAAGTAAACTGAATCCATGGGATAATTAGCATGTGATACTGGGAATTCGTGATAAAATTGTAATTCAATAACATTCAGAATGGGAACTTGGAAGTTTCAAAACTGAATGAAGAACACCGATTTACTTTACCTATGAATCTTAGGTTTTTTAGACAGCAAATAAACTCAAATTCAGATATTGCTACGGTCAACTTAGTGGCAAAAGTTTTACTGAACGGAAGTCAAAGTTTACACCCCAAGCTTACATTCTAAAAGGGATCTGCAGTCGTTAAAAATACACACTGTATACAACTGTAACATTTTCTGTTTTATATGTATACACTGTATAGTCTGTTTAAGGGTGTTTAAGGTAATAGAATGTAGGCATGGGTTGTAAATCTTGACTTCTATTCAGTGAATTTTTGCCACTTGGTTGACCTTTGCAATAACACACATTTGTTTCAGTAGGAGCTTAAATAAATTTGTGAAACAATAAACCATGTATGAATGTACATTGTAAAGCACCCTAATTTAGTAGGAGGGGTTTAGGTTTGTTTTAAATATTATGAAGTTAAAAGGTATTAAGGTAAACATGACTTCTGAGCATATTCTTGGTTTAAACTATGTACTAATTGTGTGTTAATTAAATGAGCCCTGTACAACTTTTTTGTTAACTCTTTTATCAAGGGGAAAAACTCTTGCAACCAGAGGTTCAATTTGGATTAATCTGAATAAGGCAGACTTATTGTGTTTTAAGATAAGTTATAGAACAGAACAGAATTTTTATTGATTCAAATCAACATTTGAATTATAACCAAGACAAACATGACACACACAAAAAAAACCCCACAAAAAGTATATAATGTTAAATCATCATCAATATAATAAGGATTTTTATCTTTTATATGAGTTAGATGGATGGTGCTAGGTGTTGTACCAGAAAATATATAAATATACTTTATCTTTTATTCCTCATTTTCAAATATACGATATGATCAGCTTAATCAAACAAGGTTTGAAGAAAATCAATGTTTAAATGTGATCTCCAGTGGTATCAACAAAGAATAAATATCAGCAACAAAAGAAACATTTTTAGAGGCATTTTAAAAACATAGACTCACTTTAAACTAACATTCATATATGTTTTTTTGAAACTTGAATCATAATCAACTAGAGTCTCAGAAACTGCACTAGCATCTCTCTCCTGACAAAATGCTTGATTGCAGATGATGAAAATGATGTTTTTCCCGTAGGATCCATTGTTAAACAAGTTCTGTGCTGGCAGCCATGTGGGCTAGTGACCCTCTTTTTCATTGGACCCAAACGAAATGAGCAATTATTGTAAATAATTTTCTATACAACATCCCTGTAAAGCTTGGTTGAATTTGCTTTAGGGGTTTCATAGGAGATGATCAAAATAATGCCATAGTGTCAATGTTAAAACAATCAGTATGTTCCACACTGGCAGCCCATGTTTTTTTTGCTGATTAGAGACAAAATGAGCAACCTTTGGAAAGTACCTTCCTTAAATCATTCCCAATGTAAATAGATTAAATTTGCTTCAATATTTTCAGAGTAAAGGGATGTTTTCTCCCTAGGGTTCAATGCTAAACTATGTTCAATGTTGGCAGCCATGTTTTTGTCTGATCGAAACAAAATGAGTAATTTTTATAAAGGACCTTTAGTGCATCATTCCTGTAGTTTTGTTGAATTTGCTTCAGGCATTTCAGAGGAAATGATCAAAATATGATTTTCCCATAGGACCAATGTTAAACTATATGCTCCACACTGGTGGCCATGCTTTTTGTAGTATTGGAACAAATTGTGCAGTCTTCTATACATCATTTCTGTAAAGTTTGGTTGAATTTGCTTTATTATATGTAGAGCGTAAGATGCAATAATGACAAGCTAACAGACAACAAAAGCAAAGTGTTGGCAATAGCTAATAAAGGGCTACGCAGAGCGCAGCATGATACGACCGCAGCATGTCGACCACTGAAATTTGGACAAGTGTAAACTAAAATTAATGTAGACACAGTAAGGACCTTGTCACAGAAATTAACTGGACACAAACTAGTGAAAATAAAAATTAGCTCTTTTAATCCCTTATTACTAGGATATTGTAAGAGCTAAGAAATTCTGTTGACTACCATCAAGAAAAATCCAAAGAAAAAACTCAGGTTGAAATCCAATGAAAAATAAAGATTTCACATATTTTGAAGTATTGCAATTTGGCCCCTTTGACCCATTATAGCTTGGAAACCAAAGAGCAATGCAAAATATACTGCCATATCACTGAAAGCTTAAAATGAGAACAATCCAAAGATAAAAATCTCATCAAATTTAATGAAAAATAAAGACTTCACATATTTCTAATGATTGCAATTTTGACCTCTTTGACCCCTTATAGCTCGGAAACGGTAAGAGCTACATCAAATCTGTTGTCATACTGCTGAAGGCTTACATTGAGAGGAATCCAAAGAAAAAAATCCCATCAAAATCTGATGTAAAATAAAGATTTTACATATTTCTAAAAATTGCAATTTTGGCCCTTTTGACCCATAATAGCTGGGAAATGGTAAGAGCTATGCCAAATCTGTCGACATACTACTTAAAGCCTACAATGAGAGGGATCAAAAGAAAAAAAATCCCATTGAAATTGGATGAAAAATAAAAATTTCAGGTAATCCACATGTTTTCAATTTTTGCCCCTTTGGGCCATTATAGATTGGAAAAGCAACAAGTTATCAAAAATCTAATGGTGCAGCGCTATATTAATTTTTCATAAGGAATCCACTGCAAAAAAATGCATCAAAATCGGACTAAAAATAAAAAAATTAAATTTTTGAAATTGGCCCCCTTTGGGCCCATATATATCTCGTGAACGGTACATGCCACATGAAATCCGTTGGCATACTACTGATTGGAAATTTCCTCAGGAAGACACTGAAAGAAACCCCATCAAAATCTGATAAATAATAAAGATTCTACAGTCAAATATGTTAAAACATCAAATTTAACCCTTTTTGGCCCCTTTTTCAAATGTGTGGGGCCACAATGACCAAAACTGAGCAAAGCCTTCCTTATGTGCCAAAGAACATTGTGTTAAAATTTCATAAGGATTGGTCAACTTAAACTAAAGTTATTGACCAAAAACAAAAGTGTCTACAGACAACGACGACAACGACGACGACAACCATACCATTATAGACCGCAAAAATTTTTGTGGTCATATAAAAATCAAATACAGTTTAATTGGAGATTCAGTCTTTATGACAATTGTGACTTACAAACTTGATTACATGATCAATCTATCTTTTTGGCCATAGGGTAGGCTAACGGGCAAGGATACATTCCTACCATTGATGAGGAAAATCAGAGAAAGGGACACTCTCTCTCTAGGATTCATGGCACACCTTCCAACCATCCAAAGTACTGTGGTGGTTCATGTCCCAAAATTGTGCAGTCAAATGTTGGGTCATAATACTTGACAGCAATTTTCAAAGTTTAATTGCTTTAGCAGGGTATAACTCGCCCTCCTCCCTTTTGAGTCCAGTGTACACTCAAAATTAAAGATGAAGTTCAGAATCTATTTTTCATTTCTTTTTTTTTAAATTTGATGTACTAGTACAAAATGCTTGAACATTTGAATTTTTTTCTGAGGTGACTGCAGAAAGTGATATGATACAAAGTCCATACAGTTTTGTTCTCTGATCCCATTCTTAATTTAACACAAATGGAAGTTCGTCATTTGCAACTTTGTTGATAAACAGAAGACAGTTTTTACTTGATTTCGGCCATTCTATTGTGATGATACACAAAATAGTACTTTGATTTTATGCAAGCTTAAAATGTTTTTTTTCTGTATATTAAATGTCAGTATTTGTGATAAAGTTCAATAACAGGATCACCACAATTAGAAGCAAAACAAATTGAATTTATGATTTGGGTCAATCTGTGTGTCAGTCGAAACAGTGACACACAGTCAGTGATGTTTGTCGTGGGTGAAAGGACGTTATTGCAGGTATGACCCAGAAATTGCAGGTCAATTGGCAGGTATGCCAGAGGACCAAGTACAAATGTATCATATTTCTACACGACTGGGTTCTAAAAGTTATATTGAATTTATCCAGCATTTGCCATATATATTGTATACCTATGTCTTGCTTTGTGCAACTATTGTCACAGGCTACAAATAGACTAATGAAAAATATTTTTTTATTGTATCACCCATATGTGATACCAAATTTTACTCAAACCATTTTTACTATATTTCTATGACTATAGTTCAAGTCAAGATTATTTTCACTTCAATCAGTGCAGAATTTAATTACAGTATATTTACAGTCCACAGAAAAGTTATGGAAATATGATAGAACTCAAATTAAAAAAAATAACTTTGACAGTCCCAAATACTGTTCATAAACTTAGACAAATTAAAAAGATATAAATCACATCAAGAACAAAAAGCTTAAAAAGTGCCAAGATATGTCACCTTACAGACCTAATCAATGTAGACTAATCCCCACTACAATTTCCTTTTGATCAGTGAGATGCTTCAGTTCCTTCTCTAATCAAATATTTACTGAATTTTACTGAATTGTTTCCTGTAGGTACCCCCCTTCAATTGATATTTTGTCCCAATCAGTTTAATAATTATAAAAGGAGGGTGGGTATTAAAATATCTATCACAATTAGAATAACAAAGATTGGTGCTATGGTACATGTGGGATACCACACCATGCAGTATAATATGTGTACACAAATATATGTATCAACACTAATATCATGTCAAAACATATAAATATATATATAGATATCTGCATTTTTACATATGGATACTAAGGACCCCAGTACTCATGCTAAAGCTGCCAAAAAAATTACCCAGGTGAAGCAGTCATTCCAAATGGATGAGAATCAAACATTGATGAAAATCCAAAGTGTAGCGGGAATCCCATGTGGAGCATCCCGACTGGTTGACCAAACGACTGATATACGCCAATCCTGGGTCTTCTTGACTGCTGTGGGTCACCTCGCCTACTTCTGCTTGAACGTCTTCTACTGAAATCAGCACTGGAGGATTGATGGTCTTGTTGAATATAAAAGGACCCTCCCAAATAAACCAAGCCATGCGGGCCATATAACTAACACCAATATATGAAAGTACCACATGCATCTTATGTTAGTAATATCTATTCTAACATATTAGTCAAGGCTATGTTTTTAACATAGTCAGAAAATTGTAAAATTTCATTCAAACTTCCCCTGTACAAAACAAAATGTTCACTGAATGAAGAATATTCCAAAATTGGTGTCAGAAACAGTTTTATAAATTAACAAAACATTAAAATCATAACATGTAAAACTGAACAGAACAATAGACAAAATAAATATGAAAATACCCCCAAGTAGTGAAAACTAAATAATGGTAATTTTTTCAAAGCCTTTGACATTTGTTACATTTACATTGATATCCTCTCATGTCTTTGACATTAATAATATTTACATAGTTGTCATCTGTTGACCTTAACATTTGCAATATTTTCATGTCCTTGACATTTTAATATTTCTCTTGTTATCTTTCGATATCATTGACATTTGTAATATTTAGATTGTTGTCTTTTCATGTCCTTGAAATTTGTTATTAAAGTTTCAATATCTCTTTTTCATGTGGCTGACATTTGTTATATTTTGAGTATAGTCTTTTCAACTTCTTGACATTTGTAATATCTATGTTGTTCTCCTTTATTTGCCTTGACTTTTGTTATATTAACAATGCTTTATTTTCATGTCCTTGAAATTTGTTATATTTACAATGTTGTCTTTTCATGTCCTTGGCATTTGTCATATTTACAATGTTGTCTATTCATGTCCCTTGACTTTTGTTATATTTACAATGTCTTTCCATGCCTTTGACATTTGTCATATTTACAATGTTGTCTTTCCATGTCCTTGGCATTTGTCATATTTACAAAGTTGTCTTTTCATGTTCTTGACATTTGTTATATTTACAATGTTGTATTTCCATGTCATTGACATTTGTAATATTTACAATGTTCTCTTCCATGTCCTTGGCATTTGTCATATTTACAATGTTGTCAATTTATGTCCTTGACTTTTGTTATATTTACAATGTTGTCTTTCCATGTCTTTGACATTTGTCATATTTACAATGTTGTCTTTCCATGTCCTTGGCATTTGTCATTTTTACAATGTTGTCTTTCCATGCCCTTGGCATTTGTCATATTTACAATGTTGTCTATTCATGTCCTTGTCTTTTGTTATATTTACAATTTTGTCTTTCCATGTCTTTGACATTTGTCATATTTACAATGTTGTCTTTCCATGTCCTTGGCATCTGTCATATTTAAAATGCTGTCTATTCATGTCCTTGACATTTGTTATATTTAAAATGTTGTCTTTTCATGTTCTTAACATTTGTTATATTTACAATGTTATCTTTTCATGTCCTTGACCTTTGTTGTATTTACAATGTTGTCTTTTCATGTCCTTGACATTTGTAATATTTACAATGTTTTTTTTCATGTCCTTGACATTTGTAATATTTACAATGTTGTCTTTACATGTCCTTGAAATTTGTTATATTTAAAATTGTTGTCTTTTCATGTCCTTGACATTTGTTACATTTACAATGTTGTCTTTTTATGTCATTGACATTTGTTACATTTACAATGTTGCCTTTTTATTTCCTTGACATTTGTAATATTTACAATGTTGTTTTTTCATGTCCTTGACATTTGTTTTATTTATAATGTTGTCATTATAAGTCCTTGACATTTGTTATATTTACAATGTTGTCTATTCATGTCCTTGATAATTATCATAGTTATAATGTTGTCTTTATATGTCCTTGACATTTGTCATATTTTCAATGTTGTCTTTTCATGTCCTTGACATTTTTTATATTTACAATTTTGTTTTTTTTCATGTCCTTGACATAAGTAATGTTATCCTTTCATGTCCCTGACCTTTGTTGTATTTACACACAATGTTATCTTTTCATGTCCTTGACCTTTGTTGTATTTACAATGTTGTCTTTTCATGTACTTGACATTTGTAATATTTACAATGTTGTTTTTTCATGTCCTTGACATTTGTAATATTTACAATGTCCTTGACATTTGTTACATTTACAATGTTGTCTTTTTATGTCATTGACATTTGTTACATTTACAATGTCGTCTTTTTATGTCCTTGACATTTGTAATATTTTACAATGTTGTTTTTTCATGTCCTTGACATTTGTTTTATTTATAATGTTGTCATTATAAGTCCTTGACATTTGTAATATTTTACAATGTTGTCTATTCATGTCCTTGATGTTTATCATAGTTACAATGTTGTCTTTATATGTCCTTGAAATTAGTAATATTTACAATGTTGTCTTTTCATGTCCTTGGCATTTGTCATATTTACAATGTTGTCTATTCATGTCCTTGACTTTTGTTATATTTACAATGTTGTCTTTCCATGCATTTGACATTTGTCATATTTACAATGTTGTCTTTCCATGTCCTTGGCATTTGTCATATTTACAAAGTTGTCTTTTCATGTCCTTGACATTTGTTATATTTACAATGTTGTCTTTCCATGTCCTTGACATTTGTAATATTTACAATGTTCTCTTCCATGTCCTTGGCATTTGTCATATTTACAAAGTTGTCAATTTATGTCCTTGACTTTTGTTATATTTACAATGTTGTCTTTCCATGTCTTTGACATTTGTCATATTTACAATGTTGTCTTTCCCTGTCCTTGGCATTTGTCATTTTTACAATGTTGTCTTTCTTTGTCCTTGGCATTTGTCATATTAACAATGTTGTCTATTCATGTCCTTGTCTTTTGTTATATTTACAATGTTGTCTTTCCATGTCTTTGACATTTGTCATATTTACAATGTTGTCTTTCCATGTCCTTGGCATCTGTCATATTTACAATGCTGTCTATTCATGTCCTTGACTTTTGTTATATTTACAATGTTGTCTTTTCATGTTCCTAACATTTGTTATATTTACAATGTTATCTTTTCATGTCCTTGACCTTTGTTGTATTTACAATGTTGTCTTTTCATGTCCTTCACATTTGTAATATTTACAATGTTGTTTTTTCATGTCCTTGACATTTGTAATATTTACAATGTTGTCTTTACATGTCCTTGAAATTTGTTATATTTACAATGTCCTTGACTTTTGTTATATTTAAAATGTTGTCTTTTCATGTCCTTGACATTTGTTACATTTACAATGTTGTCTTTTTATGTCATTGACATTTGTTATATTTACAATGTTGTCTTTTTATGTCCTTGACATTTGTAATATTTACAATGTTGTTTTTTCATGTCCTTGACATTTGTTTTATTTATAATGTTGTCATTATAAGTCCTTGACATTTGTTTTATTTACAATGGTGTCTATTCATGTCCTTAATGTTTATCATAGTTACAATGTTGTCTTTATATGTCCTTGACATTTGTCATATTTTCAATGTTGTCTTTTCATGTCCTTGACATTTTTTATATTTACAATTTTGTTTTTTTTCATGTCCTTGACATTAGTAATGTTATCTTTTCATGTCCCTGACCTTTGTTGTATTTACACACAATGTTTTCTTTTCATGTCCTTGACCTTTGTTGTATTTACAATGTTGTCTTTTCATGTCCTTGACATTTGTAAAATTTACAATGTTGTTTTTTCATGTCTTTGACATTTGTTATATTTACAATGTTGTCTTTACATGTCCTTGAAATTTGTTATATTTACAATGTCCTTGACTTTTGTTATATTTAAAATGTTGTCTTTTCATGTCCTTGACATTTGTTACATTTACAATGTTGCTTTTTTATGTCATTGACATTTGTTACATTTACAATGTTGTCTTTTAATGTCCTTGACATTTGTAATATTTACAATGTTGTTTTTTCATGTCCTTGACATTTGTTTTATTTATAATGTTGTCATTACATTGTATAAGTCCTTGACATTTGTTATATTTACAATGTTGTCTATTCATGTCCTTGATGTTTATCATAGTTACAATGTTGTCTTTATATGTCCTTGACATTTGTCATATTTGCAATGTTGTCTTTTCATGTCCTTGACATTTTTTATATTTACAATTTTTTTTTCATGTCCTCGACATTCGTAATATTTATGATGTTGATTTTTTTAATGTACTTGCTTTTGTTATATTTACAATCTTGTCTTTATATGTCCTTGACATTTGTTAACTTCTGGTTTCCTACAGGTTTATGTTGTGTTTTGCACAATACCTATTTATATACAGTATGTATACAAAAACAGACATTACAAAAGTCTTGTTATGGAAAACTGGGTTTCTGAAGGGGAAGGGAGTGGGGAAGGAGCAGGGAACTGTTCTAGTCTTTAATTTTGTAAAAAGTGCCATTACAAAAACAGATATTTTTATGTCTAAGTCTGCAGAAACTTTTTGTTTTTATGAAGACAACATGATTTTGTATTCTTCATAAAAACTGTACCCTCCACCAATAAGGTAGGAATTTTTTGTATTTTGTTTTCAAAAACAATGCCTTCCATTAGGACTCCTTTCAATTGTAGAAAATTTTGTTGAATAGTAATTTTAAGTAGTAGTTATAATCCTGAGGGCTTATGCCAATGGGTTATAACTTATTTGTACCATGACCCTATGGTCAATGTAATATTGAAGTTAGTAATTATTCAAGGGGGGGGGGGGACTTCAGG
>MJUU01040520.1:15874-27657 GCA_002080025.1 Modiolus philippinarum
AAAAAAAAAAAAAAAAAAAAAAACTTTGGGGCAAGAAGATATCTGTTTTTAGTATATCCAAGACATACAAAATATACTACATGGAAATTTTGTTAATTTGAAATTGCATCATTTCAGCATGAATATCCAAATATAAGTTCCAAATAAAGACAAAAATATAAATAGTTCACACTACCCTTTCATCCCCCACCCAATCCCCATTCTTCTAAAACTGTTACAAACAATCATTTTTAAAAGTAGAAGTTAGACTAATATAAACAAACATAAAGTAGCAATACAGTATAAACAAGAGCTGTCGCCGAATGGCAGCCAGTTATACCCCCGCTCATTGAACACTGAATCAATATGGAAAGTGCAAATTTAAGCGTGTGCGGATACAATACAGGTGTGGACACAGTTCAAGTGTGGACACAAANAACCACGTGTTGAGGCGTGGTCTTGTCGCCGTTCATCACCTATTTAGCATGCAATAATAAGTATTCACTTCTTTTGATATGTTTGTAAACATTTTACACGTTACCAATTGTCCAAAATCTTATTTTCTTTCGTATAATTTAACCTTTATCGTATCCTGTTAAATAATAGAAATGGCAACAATAATTATGAGCAACCCCCTTTTTCACCACTTGTGCATCAAACAGCTTTTACAATCGAGTGACCATTAATACGAGTTATGGAAAATGTTAATCTGGGACAGGAAAAACGATATTATATTTTAACTTTGAAATATTTCACGAATTAATTATTTAAAAGCCCATAATCGCAGTTATAAAAACCAGGTCAAATTGAGGTCATGACTCGTCCTGATCTATTTTGAGATTGCCCTGATCTATTTTGAGATTGCCGTTAATAATATGAAATGAAGATCCAATATTATTCCATGAAATTGAAAAGACATTTAATTTTGTTATTAAATGAGAAACAAACATTTTCTTCTCTGTTTTATTATTATTTAAGCTTTAGTCAGCATTACTTCCTGGTGCAGTTGCGATAAAAATAATCACGTAATGCTAAAACATCACGAGAGGATTCCCCTTATTCGTCGGTTCCGATCGAAAAAGCTGACACAATTTCGTTATCCGCGATATATACCATTATTTCACGAATTGAAAGCTGGAAAATATTGAAATACAGCTTATACTAAAGGGATTTTTCGTTTCTAATTGTAACATTGAAGATATCAGCCTTTTTCTCTCGTCGGCAAACTAGGTCAGATGAAAACACGCTGAACTTTTTGTTAAATAGCAAAGAAACTAGATTTATTTAAGGCATTTTAGTGACATCAACAGAAACAGTAATAATGTGGGAGTGAAAGCGTTATACAACTTTAATTCTAAACATCGAAGATTTGTATTGTGTCAGGATTTTTGAACACGTGTCTGAGAAATTCTACTGACACGCATTTTTCAATAAAAGTCACGTGACTCGGGTCATGAGAAACGCAGCCATTATAGACTTTGCCGTCCGGCTGTAATATTTAGATTGTTGTCTTTTCATGTCCTTCACATTTGTTAAAGTTTCAATATCTCTTTTTAATGTGGCTGACATTTGTTATATTTTGAGTATAGTCTTTTCAACTTCTTGACATTTGTAATATCTATGTTGTTCTCCTTTATTTTCCTTGAATTCTGTTTTTTTAACAATGCTTTATTTTCATGTCCTTGACATTTGCTATATTTACAATGTTGTCTTTCCATGTCCTTGACATTTGTAATATTTACAATGTTGTCTTTTCATATCCTTGACTTTTGTTATATTTACAATGTTGTCTTTCCATGTATTTGACATTTGTCATATTTACAATGTTGTCTTTCCATGTCCTTGACACTTGTAACATTTACAATGTTGTCTTTCTATGTCCTTGGCATTTGTCATATTTACAATGTTGTCTTTCAATGTATTTGACATTTGTCATATTTACAATGTTGTCTTTCCATGTCCGTGACATTTGTAATATTTACAATGTTGTCTTTCCATGTCCTTGGCATTTGTCATATTTACAATGTTGTCTTTCCACGTCCTTGGCATTTGTTATATTTACAATGTTGTCTATTCATGTCCTTGACCTTTGTTATATTTACAATGTTGTCTTTCCATGTCTTTGACATTTGTCATATTTACAATGTTGTCTTTCCATGTCCTTGGCATTTGTCATATTTACAATGTTGTCTATTCATGTCCTTGACTTTTGTTATATTTACAATGTTGTCTTTTCATGTTCTTAACATTTGTTATATTTACAAAGTTATCTTTTCATGTCCTTGACCTTTGTTGTATTTACAATGTTGTCTTTTCATGTCCTTGACATTTGTAATATTTACAATGTTGTCTTTCCATGTACTTGGCATTTGTCATATTCACAATGTTGTCTTTCCATGTCCTTGGCATTTGTTATATTTACAATGTTGTCTATTCATGTCCTTGACTTTTGTTATATTTACAATGTTGTCTTTCCATGTCTTTGACATTTGTCATATTTACAATGTTGTCTTTCCATGTCCTTGGCATTTGTCATATTTACAATGTTGTCTATTCATGTCCTTGACTTTTGTTATATTTACAATGTTGTCTTTTCATGTTCTTAACATTTGTTATATTTACAATGTTATCCTTGACCTTTGTTGTATTTACAATGTTGTCTTTTCATGTCCATGACATTTGTAATATTTACAATGTTATCTTTTCATGTCCTTGACATTTGAAATATTTACAATGTTGTCTTTACATGTCCTTGAAATTTGTTATATTTACAATGTCCTTGACTTTTGTTATATTTAAAATGTTGTCTTTTCATGTCCTTGACATTTGTTACATTTACAAAGTTGTCTTTTTAATGTTATCTTTTTATGTCATTCGCATTTGTTACATTTACAATGTTGTCTTTTTATGTCCTTGACATTTGTAATATTTACAATGTTGTTTTTTCATGTCCTTGACATTTGTTTTATTTATAATGTTGTCATTATATGTCCTTGACATTTGTTATATTTACAATGTTGTCTATTCATGTCCTTGACGTTTATCATAGTTACAATGTTGTCTTTATATGTCCTTGACATTTGTCATATTTTCAATGTTGTCTTTTCATGTCCTTGACATTTTTTATATTTACAATGTTGTTTTTTTTTATGTCCTTGCCATTCGTAATATTTATGATGTTGTTTTTTTTCAATGTACTTGCTTTTGTTATATTTACAATCTCGTCTTTATATGTCCTTGACATTTGTTAACTTCTGGTTTCCTACAGGTCTATGTTGTGTTTTGCACAATATCTATTTATATACAGTATGTATACAAAAACAGACATTGTAAAAGTCTTGTTATGGAAAACAGGGTTTCTGAAGGGGAAGGGAGTGGGGAAGGAGTAGGGAACTGTACAAGTCTTTAATTTTGTAAAGAGTGCCCATTACAAAAACAGATATTTTTATGTCTAAGTCTGCAGAAACTTTTTGTTTTTATGAAGACTACCTTCCATTCTAACATGATTTTGTATTCTTCATAAAAACTGTACCCTCCACCAATAAGGAAGGAATTTTTTGTATTTTGTTTTCAAAAACAATGCCTTCCATTAGGACTCCTTTCAATTGCAGAAAATTTTGTTGAATAGTAATTATAAGTAGTAGTTATAATCCTGAGGGCTTATGCCCGATGGGTTATAACTTATTTGTACCATGACCCTACGGTCGTTAGTAATAATTCAAGGGGGGGCTTCAGGAATTTGACCCAAGATTATGAAAAAGCAGAACTGAGAAAAAAAACAAAAAAAAAAACAAAAAAAACAAAAAAAAATTGGGCAAGATATTTGTTTTTAGTATATCCAAGACATACAAAATATACTGCATGGATTGAAATTGCATCATTTCAGCATGAATATCCAAATATAAGTTCCAAATAAAGACTAAAATATAAATAGTTCACACTACCCTTCCACCCCCCACCCAATCCCCATTCATCTAAAACTGTTACAAACAATCATTTTTTGAAAGTAGAAGTTAGACTAATATAAATAAACATAAAGTAGCAATACAGTATAAATAACAACACGGAATGAGTTATGATACAAAATTATGTTTGTGGGAGGTGAAACATGGCACATGCAGGAAATTGATGTGCTAGATAAATTTATTACAGTGTCGTTTATACACACACAAACAAAAACAAGTAACAAGAGACTTAATACTAATACATAAATACAGATTTAAACTATTTTAAAAATGTGTGTTGACAAAGGTGGAATTGGCAGTATTATCTATACATCCCAAAAAGGAGAATCAAGTAACTTCGGTTTGATCAAATTTTACAAAGTTTGCATATTATTACAAAACAAGGTATACAAGACATTCAGGA
Source organism: Modiolus philippinarum (assembly GCA_002080025.1). Lineage (NCBI taxonomy): Eukaryota > Metazoa > Mollusca > Bivalvia > Mytilida > Modiolidae > Modiolus > Modiolus philippinarum. The sequence goes on from MJUU01040520.1 coordinate 20,222, forward strand.
AAAATCTGGCATGAAATACCATAGTTATTAAATAAGATTTACAATTTCCCAGTGTGCAGTATTCCTGTCATCAAAATAGTTTTTCCATTCAATAAATTTAGGAAACATTTTTTCATATAGTCTGTCTCTTTCAACTTTGAAACTTACAAATGTAAGGAGTAAAATCAGGGTATATCTTTACTGATTAACATGATACACGTATATCAATGTAAAGTATAAATTCTCATTCAGGTTGTTGTTTAAAAATAATTTCTCAATGTGAGATAGTAAAATTTAGATTTTGAATATGTGAGCTTTATCGAGCATGTTTATATTCAAAATTTTACTTTCGAGAGTAAAGAAGATTTTTAAGCCACAACATAGCTGAATGATTACCAAAATTTCTCTATTTTTTTCGACACTTGAATTCCCCATTATTTAGGGATTTTGAAAAATTGTCGAAAAATTTGTTTTTCAAAAGTTTGAGGTGAATATTCAATGAAATTCAACAATCGGTAAGTATATTTTCATCACCACCGATTTTTACAGATAATGTATCCATATGCCACATTTTATGAATAAAATGTCATTAAATCAATAAAAAAGTATGCTTTTGTGTTGTTCATTAATTTTTTCCAGCAAAAAGTTAACAAAGGTCGTTCACAAAATGACATCGGCCATGCCACATTACCTGGAATAATAATCAATTGAAGTTGTCCCCCTTTGTTTATGTCCAAGTAAACAATGTTCCCCTACTATTAAAATGTTTAGACAAGTAATTTTTTTTAAGGGCTATTCCATTTAAATCTGCCATGCAGGGGGGAATGCAATATATTTTAGACCCCACCACCAATAGAAAAAAAATATTATTTCTACCATTAGTCAACATCAGGCTGACCCCCAGGACCAAGAAAAAAAATTGATGGGTGTTCCATGGAAAACTTGTGTCGCCTGCACTACAGAAGAGCCATTTTTGGCCCAGTGAACCTCTGAAATCTGTAAACTTAAATTTTGAAGTATTATGTGCGTGGCTAGACTAGGAGAAAAACATTTTCTGCAAATTTGTTTAGAATATGAATAGAGTTTTGGGGACTAGCAAATTAACAAACTGAAATAACAAATGAGGTATGTGGGCTTGGCAAACCTCTTAATCTGTAAAAACAAAATTTCAAGTATAATGTGCTCAACCATACCTGATAAACAACATCTACTGATAGTTTGGTTGGAATCTCACACACATTTGAGAAGGAGTCGATGATTAACAAACCAAATTAAAAATGAGTAATTTTGGCTCTGTGAACCTCTAAATCTGTAAAATCTAAATTCTAAATATCAGATGCACAACTACATTAGGTTAACAATGTATCCTGTAAGTTTGGTTGGAAGTTTTGAAGGAGTTGCAGATTCAGAAACTGACAAGACTCACAAATGAGCAATTTTGACTCCATGAACCTCAAAAATCTGTAAAATCAAAATTCTAAGCATCAGGTGCAGGTCTAAACCAGGTAAACAACATATCCTGATATTTTGGTTGGAATTTTACAAGCAGTTTTGAAGGAGTTGTGGATTCAAAAAGCAACACTCACAAATGAGCAATTTTGGCTCTGTGAACCTCTAAAATCTGTAAAATCAAAATTCTAAGTATCAGGTGCACAACTACACAAACTGAACAACATATCCTGAAAGTTTGGTTGGAATCGGACTGGTAGTTTTGAAGAAGTTGCGGACTCAAAAACTGACGGACGACGCAGAACGACGACGACGATGTAAGACAACAGATAGTAATCCTTATGTGTCAACTCTGCTTACAGCAGGCGACACAATAAAACTGGTGTTCCCCCCCTGGGTGATAAATTTTTCTGGAATAGCCCTAACAAAACAAAAGATATCAATAAAATTATTTAAATATAAAATAATTATTGCTTTTTGACGACTTTTCATTTGTTTGTTGCCGACCCAAGTCCAAGACATGAATTCTCTTTTTAGCAATTTATTTAATGGGCTTGGGACATTTATTTTGACAACAAACTGTCAGTTTGTTTTATTGTTATATGATCTATCCCATATGCAATCCAAATTGAGGCCATAAAATATAATTAAAGGTGACACTTTCCTCAAGTGCCAAGCATGGGTTATACCTAAAATGGCCGCTAATCATGTGATTATCACCTGACACTGACCATTCAGTCACTTTAATGTAACTTGTAACAAAGGAAAATTAAAAATCCTATTTTGATACAAATCTAATTTAATAATTTCAATTAATTCATCAAGCAAATGCTTTAAAATCCCAAATTTATTTCTTTTTTTAAAAATACAGGAAGTGACCTTCATTTGTCTCCCTTTGAACAAGGAAGTAAACAAACATTCAAGCCTGGAATGATCTTTTTCAAATAAATCACATAAAAAAATATTTTATTGAATATAGAAGGTAATGAACTGATAATATTACTAAAGAAAACGATGTTTGTAGATCCTGAACAGTGTTGCTGAAACAATTATTGAAATTTCCTTTGAAATCAATCAACTTTGATTTTTTTCACCAGACGATTTTTGAAGATGTCGAAAAATTGAAGATATCATAAATTTTGATTTTTCTGAAAAAATGAAAAGTGTGGAAAAATTCCGCCCTTGAATAATTCGAGACTAAGACGGTATGTTTCACTCCAATGAAATGTGTAAAACTCGAAAAAATATTAGTTAATCAATGTTCCTTGATTGAAGTCGAATACCGTTTTTTGGTGTGTATTACACGCACATATTTTCCCCAAGAAAGGTCCAAGTGAGAGGGGATGCGTTTTATACATGCGAACTTCATAAGACCATTTTTTTCTGACCACCACTAACTAAACTTCAGAGCGGAAATGACATTGGAAATAAGTATAAAATCCTTGTTGTGATCCAGATACGAACCTGTGTTTGATGATAACAAAGTTTGCTAATGTTAACATGATTAGATGTGTTTTGTTTTCTATGTATACAACATGTATGTTCAGAGATTTCCCGGTGCCTAAAATTTCAGGTACCAGTCTTGTAAATAGATACCAGATACCAGATTTCCGGTCAAAATATGGTGGGAAATAAAAATAAACTAATTTTTATTTTTTCTTCCTGTCTCAACCTAAATTTGGATGAAATAAAAAAGCTTTTCTTTCAAAAAGAACATCATCATGCTTTAAAAATTTGCAGAATTTTCAAAAGTTCAGCATGAGGTAGGAGATGGAATCCCCAATTTACAATGTGTGGTAAATCTGCGGGAAAGTTCAAAACTGAAAGTGAAAGTTGCACCCCTCCAGTTCAAAGCTCAATAGCTTTCCAATCTTCGTGGCAAGGTATACTTTTTTTCTATTGATTTGAATCTAAAAAGCAACATAATGCATGGTTTCTAAATGGAATTTGATTTGAAGCCATAGTTTATTTTTTAGAATTTTTCAAAAATGTGCAATTTAACAAAGAATAGCACTACAAAACATTTACAAGACTGAGACCTGGTTTCATCTCGATCGTGTCCGCCATATTTGTTTTGATTAGGTGAAGCCGTTTCTGGTTTTCAGGGATACACGATACTTGCAAGTCAAAATGTAATTATATTTATGAAAAGGGACAGTTTAAATGAAGTTAATTAATGCATAAACCGATTATGAAGATCAATAAGGGAATATCACTTAAAAATTTACCAAAGGCAACCCGTAATATTTACGTATCCGTAACCGCCTTTGACTTTTAATTACGTTCCTGTGTTTACAAAATCAATGTTTTTCGTTTGCAATTTTCCCAAAATGTTTGAACAAACCATTAAATAAATACAGGTACAGTTATTCCTTTAACTATAAGTGAACAAAGCATCATGTATTCCATTTTATTCAGTCCACAAGGTAACTCTCGGTGTCTCTAGACATTTTTGGACAGAACATGTTGTTGAAAATTTACGTGCGTTTTTTACACACAAACTAGATTTTTTCTGATTCTTTTCCTCTGAGAAAGGGGGTGCGTTTTATACACCAATGCGTTTAATACACACCAAAAAACGGTACACATTTAAGCAACTACAAAGAACTGGTGTTCTAAATTTATTCTTAGATGTCATGTTTTGAAATGAAACATCTTCAATATGCGATTTAATTATAATGTCTATTATTTTCAAATTATCTGTTGTGGACATGATAAGAAAAAATTGTTTTATGCCATTGAATACTTCAAATTATCTCCCCTTATAAACTTTGATAGATGGACAATGGACTTACTTGCCCCTACACCTTAAAAAGATTTTAATATCTTATGGAATGTTGAATTCTCAATATTGTCACATATATAGAACAATACATGCAATACAGTATTTAGTCAAGTATTTTCCACTTTATTTCTGTGAGTAGACCCTTAAATCATATCTATTTGCTCCCCCCCCCAAAAAAAAATAGAACATATGAAACAAGTGCATAAAACTGTATGAAGGGACATAATTCTAGAACCAAAAAAAAAAAACTCTTTGAGAAGGAGTAAACTAAAGGAAAACTTAAAATAAATAAGATCAAATTATTATAGACTGCTTGAATGTACGAAAATTGGTAACTAAAATAAACTACTGTGCAAAGACATTCCAATAAGCATGACACAGACCATTCACAAAAATATAACTAAAAGAAGGAAAAAATAAAGCAGCATAAATATATGGATTACGTCCCCTACTTACCCAGAATCCCCTCCAAACGAGTTAAATAAACTTCCGCCCATTGACGGAAATCCTGGAAAAGAATTTGTGAAGAAGGAACCACTGTTTTCACCTAAAATCACAAAAACTTAATACAATATAAGCTTTCATATTAAATACTAAACATCTATTGACCTTATATTTATTTTACATGTTTTCTTTCATATTATTATCGTTTTTTTGTTTAATAATCAAATAAGATTTATTTAACATCTGTACTTGTAAGTTTCATTGGATGTATTCATCTGAAATGCATGGTCACATGTCCCGTTGAAAATGTGTGTCAGTTTCCAACCCAATTAAAACTTAAAGATTATGCATTTAATTATGATAATTCTATTGGTAACTAAACAAGTCAAAAGTTTTTCATTAGAAATGAATTTTGTTTGTTCTGTCAAATTGACTGAATATGCATTAAATAGACTTATGGGCCAAACGTTTCGGATAATTTGCCATTTGTGTTGGACACGTTTACTCTTTACTTTCTTTGTCCCTGTATACCTCTGATGAAGGTCTTAGTGACCGAAACGTTTGGCCCCTTATTCTTACTTCTTAAGCTTTTTATGGTGTTTTATCATTATAATTCTGTTTTTGACATATTTTTACCTTTTAATCGTGGCTCACCACACCTACACATTTGACCTTTTTTGTACTACTTGTAGCCATTGCGAAACACTTTGTTTTCTTATTATACATTATTTGTTAATCAAAGTTTCATTTTTGCAAACAAAATATGGAAACTTGCATTTTTGGTAGTCATAATGCAAACTTAAATCCTTTCTTATGAAGTACATGTAGTAATTGTTTGTGTACAGATTTAAATTCAGTGGTAGAAATGTTTCGTAATATGAGTGCACAGCATACTTAGAAAATGCAGAACCTAATAGTGTCATTCAATCTTTCCTTGTTGAAACACATTTAAAATCGGTACATCAAAAATTTACTTTATAAGTCAAACCAGTTGTATAAAATATCTCCATAGCTTCTTTTTTCTCTCTTGCTGTAGTGATTGAAATCATGTGTTGATTTTAATCTTTCTTAAATTGTGTTTTTCATATATACACCGAGGTGTCTCTCATGTACAAATTACCCATAATCCTGTAAAATACCTCCGAAAAAATCTTCAAAAGGGTCTCTGCCACCAAAAAATTCTCTAAATACATCTCGTGGATTGTGGAAATGGAACCCGTGGAAATGATCAAAATTGTTGCCGAAATCATAATCTGAACCACCATTCGTTAATCCTTCCTTTCCATATTTGTCATAAATTTCTCTTTTCTTTTCTGTAATACAAAGCATATTTAAGCATACCATGCTATACACAGAGAGTAACATGTGTACATGATTATATATGTTCGAGGTCAAACTGATACCGATCTTTCATGGCTGTCATAATCCTCAACATGTGATATTCTTTAAAAAGATGCATTTTATATGAATTACATGATTATTAGAAATTTAAACCATATAGTAACCCATTAAGTTCCTTGAATTTTTTTGATTTACCCTCTCTATAAGCACCTAATGACACCTTGATGTTTTTGGGTGGTTTCATACTGCAAGTGATTTAGCTTTGTCAAGTTTTTGTTTATTTCAGCTTTGACAAATTGTCTCCATTTGTGTTGTATCTGAATTGCTGTGTCTGATTTTTCTTTTGAATTTTCACTTTCCTGCCCTTTTTTGCTTCTTTACAGTAAAACTTCAATGGCTCAAACAACCATGAGAACGATAAAAAAAAGTCTGATCTAAAGTGTTCGATATATCAACTGACCACATGGACAATAAAATGTGTTCGAGACATCCATGGTGTTCCAGCTATTGCAGTTCGGTTTATCGAAATTCAACAGTATTTGTTTGACAAGGTACATCAACGACCCGAATTCTGGCAACCATATCAAATTCATTTTGAAATGCGAACTGAACATACATCAGCATTATCTGAATATTTTTTTCATATTTCATAAAGGGGTGCCAGAATTCTCAGTGTTTGTGAGGTAATTGATGGGGGAGTTATTTGTTGCATTAGAATGGTGTTTTATAGTGCAGCTGATGTGATTGATGGAGATTTTGGTAGATAATCAATTACATTATCTGCATACCATACACTATCTATATATAATTTGCTTTCTAGATAATTTGTTTTTTATCTGAAGATGATGTAAAAAGTACTTGTGAAATTATGTTTTCATCAAACAATCTGCAAATTTTGAATAAAAATAACTATGGCAATAAAAATTTTAGTATCATTCAAATATAGCTTAAATCAGGAAAATGCCATTTATATATTTTTTAGCAACTCTATTAACCTATTTCACTGCACTATATTTCAGATTGAATAAAATTCTTAATGCCTCCACATTTTTCTGAACATTTATATGAATTGTTTTTCGTAGATTTTTGTAAAGTTCTGTGTTAAGAATAAAAGTATGTTTGGGTGATAATGAACATGAAATTTCATCATGAGACTTTTTATTAAATGTTTACAATGGTCAAATAAGTTACAATTTTTGGTGTTCACTTTACGTAAGAATTGATGACCTAGATTATAACCTTTACTTACTGTCTGATAATACTTCGTATGCTTCAGATATTTCTTTAAATTTTTTTTCAGCTTCTTCTTTTTTGTCTGGATTTTTGTCAGGATGCCATTTGAGAGCGAGTTTTCTGTATCTGAATAAGAAAGGGTCAAATATTTAACTAGAGAATGTGTCTATAAGACACGGATGCCCCGCCGACAAATTTATGACAA
>MJUU01040520.1:27817-54115 GCA_002080025.1 Modiolus philippinarum
AATGGCCTCGATTTGGATAGTACTCATCAAGTTGATTTATTCTGATGCAACGACATTGGGAAAGCATGTTAAGTTGATGATAAACAGTCTTATGTGCAAAATTTAACAAAAGTCACTCAAGCGTAAAATATAGGTCAAAACTACCTAATTATCAATGTTTTGGGTAGTACTCATCAAGGTTATTAATTTGATGAAACATCACATTGGTACAATACGTAGTTGTTGAGAAATGGACTTAAAAGCAAAATGTAACAAAAATCACTCAAGCGTAAAATATAGGTCAAAGCCACCTAACTGTCAGTGTTTTGTGTAGTACTCATCAGGGCAATTAATTTGATGAAACGTCATATTGGTATAATGTGTAGTTGTTGAGAAATGGACCTTAACGCAAAATTTAACAAAAGTCACTCAAGCGTAAAATATAGGTCAAACTGTCAATGTTTTGGGTAGTACTCATCAAGGCAATTAATTTGATGAAACATCATATTGGTATTATGTGTAGTTGTTGAGAAACGAACCTTAACGCAAAATTTAACAAAAGTCACTCAAGCGTAAAATATAGGTCAAAGCTACCTAACTGTCAATGTTTTGGGTAGTACTCATCAAGGATATTAATTTGATGAAATATCATATTGGTATAAAGCGTAGTTGTTGAGAAATGGACTTTAACGCAAAATTTAACAAAAGTCACTCAAGCGTAAAATGTAGGTCATGGATCCCTAATTGTTAGTGAGTCTGGTAGTACTAATCAAGGTGCATGTACTGATGCAATATTAGTAAAATACTACGAGAGGTTGCCAATATATGGACCTAAACGCAAAACTTAACATCGGGACGGACGTACATACGTACGAACGGACGGACAAGGGTAAATCTATATGCCCCTTCCACTACGTGGCGGGGCATAAAAAGTATATATTTCATGTTTCATGCAATTCATACAATGGCAAATTCTGAGCAATGGTTGACAATCTTATTTTGAATAAGAGAAATGACATTTATCAACTTGAGCTACCGGTAGTCCAATTTTCAAATTTTAAAACATGAGTCTTGTGAAGCGTTTTAAATATTTGAAAATATAACTATTGAGAATTGAGAAATGTCATTTCTCATGAGATACAGTTTTGAAATTTGTTTCTCTAATTTGTAGCAAATTAAACCAACGCCTGACCGATGTGATAAAAATATTTCTCATCTCTAGTGAAAAACAACTCATTTGAAATTTCCCAACAAATCTATTCGGAACATAATCCTTGGCATTTTACTTTATGTCATTAGAGAAACATTTCCTACAACTTAAACACATTAATTATGAAATTCTCACATCTTGTTAAATGAATTTTTATTTAAAAACTCGGCAAGCCTTGTTTTCAAACATTTGCAAAATTTATTTAACTCGATGTGAGAAATTTCATAATCAACTTTGTTCTCCTTGTAGAAACTATATCTCTCTAATGATTTGAAGGCAAAACTTGATAAAATCATGGCCCTCTTTTTCTGCTGATCCAAAATACAAGTGTTCTTTGAGCATGATGTCATCAGACATGGTTCCCTTTTGTCATGCCGTCAAAACAAAAAAGTAAGAAAATGGCAAACAAATTTGACGTCATAACTGATTTTCAACCAACAAAGTCCTCACAAATGAAAACTCTCTTATGAGAAATATTTCTAATATATCAGCCAGGAGGTGTTTAAATTTGCTAGAAATCAGAGAAATACAGTTTCCGAATATATATGTGTTGTTGTAAATGCATGCTAAACCTCATAAGCAGATTGCAGAATGGGAAGTGCAGATCTTTCAAGTCTTACCCTCATTTATTTCGTCTCTAAACCAGAGGCTCTCAGGAGCCTGCATCGCTCACCTGGCTTTCAGTTGCAAAATCAAGCTAACATTGTAAGTTATAAAGTTGAACTTCAGTCCCTCAAACTTTGGTAGTTCGAACACCACCAATGTCTTGAACTGTATTTTAAGTCTGATCATGTTTTACTATATTTTCAATTGGAATCAGACTATGCTGAATTTTCCCGCCTTTTTTTGTGGCCATTTTGAAAATGGTGCTCAACAAACAATTTTCTAATATGGTTTTGAAGTCCCAACATCAATATCAATTTGGAAACCAAGTTTCATTGAAATCAGACAATGTTGAATTTTCCCACCTTTTATGGCATTTTGAAAATGGCAGTCAACGAACAATTTTCAACACCGGTTTTGAAGTCGCAACATCAATATCCACTTGGAAACCAAATTTCATTGAAATTGGACAATGTTGAATTTTCCCGCCTTTTTTGGGAGCCCTTTTGAAAATGGCTGTAAGCGAACAAATTTTAACATCAGTTTTAAAGTTGCGACATAAATAACTACATGGAAACCAAGTTTCATTGAAATCAGACAATGCTGAATTTTCCAGCCTTTTTTGGCGGCCATCTGGAAAATGGCAGTCAACAATTTTCAAATCCGGTTTAGAAGTCGCAACATCAATATCTATTTTGAAACAAACTTTCATTGAAATCAGACAATGTTGAATTTTCCCGACTTTTTTGGCGACCATTTTGAAAATGGTGGTAAACGAACACTTTTCAACAACGGTTTTTAGGTTGCTAAATCAATATCTATTTGGAAACCAAATATCATTGAAAATTTTCCCGCCTTTTTTTTTGTACAGCCATTTTGAAAATGGTGGTCAACGAACAACTTTAAACATCAGTTTTGAAATCCACACAGCATGGCAAACATTTTATCAGTTTATCAGTTTACACTTAATCTTCATCTTTTATAGTTTGAGATATAAAAGACAAAAAATATGAAAATTTTGAAAATTCTGTGAAAAAGGGCAATAACTCCTATAAGGGTTTTTGGATTTTCTTTAAAATTTCAGGATTTGTAGATCTTGATATGATGAACCTTTTTGCAATTACACTTGACCTCTATCCATTACACTTTTGAAATAAAAAATAAAATATGCACAAATTTTGAAAATTTTAAGGAAAAAGGGCAATAACTCCAAGATGGGTTTTCGGATTTTCTTCAAAATTGCAGGCCTGGTAGATCTTGCTATGCTAATCACTGTTATTTTGTCAGATTTTTGATATCTGTAACAGTATTCGAGTTATTGGCCAAAAACCGCAATTTACCCCTATGTTCTATTTTTAGCAACGGCGGCCATGTTGTTTGACCTGCCGCCTAATCGAACACAATTTTGAGAAGCAATACTCTGGTGATAATTCAGGCCAAGTTTAGTTACATTTGGCCCAGTGGTTTCAGAGGAGAAAATTTTTGAAATTGTTGACAGACAGACGGACGACAGACGACAGACGCATAGTGATGGCAAAAGCTCACATGGCCTTTTAGGCCAGGTGAGCTAGAAATTCCTTTTTTTAAAAAAATTTTTGCCTTTAATCTTTTAAATTTTTTAAAATCTCACTAATACCGTATATTCCTCGTATTAAGTGCGCCAGCCGCCATATCACCCCCACCCTTAATTTCTTTTGAAATCCTTAAGCACCCCCTCAAAATTCCCACTAGAAATCTTAATTTCCATATTTTTTTCTGCCACTGATTTGTTTTTACAAATGTGTATATGTCCAAGGTTATGGGTAGTAAACAATCGAGTTATCATGTTTTTCGTTTGCATTTCGGTAAAAACAACAGATCTGCCTTATTCTTTTGTTCTTTTTGTCAAAGATTTAAATAGTTGAAGGATTTTTACACTGATTACATTGTGTACTTACTAGTATATGAAAAATTGAAGAATTTCGTTACAAGAGTTTCATATGGAACACGGTTTGTCCTACTTAATAAGCACTCCCCTTTTTCAAATTTTCTAAGTGCCCTGGGCGCTTAATGCGAGGAATATGGTACATGTAGTAACTTTTAATTAATGAAAATATAGGTGAAAAACGTGACGAAAATATCTCCTTTCACTTCTGTATATATACATATCGTAGATAAAAACACATATTATGTAACACATATCTGTAAGTTTTATCATTGGTCAGTCTTCATTTGTCACCTTAACTTATCATATCAAGCTTTGAAGTGACAATGAGTAATGATGAGAGATCTTAATCACATGTATTCTTCATCATCTAGTTTTAGGCCAAATCAAATGTATATGGAAAAGACTACTTTGCTTTTCATTTTCCTCCCTATAACTAGATTTTACAGGTAAAAGAAGCTAATATTTACATTTAATATGTTTAGATTTTTCAAAATAAGTTAGAAAATTTTAAGACAGATCCTACCAAATTGAAATCAGCAATATGAAGTATAGGTCAATGTGGCTGTTTTTTTCTAGAATTAAGGCCCAAATTCTCTCTTTTTCAAAGTTTTTTTTCATCTAAATTTTACATAGAAAAATATCTAAAGGGTATCTTAAGTGTAACAGAATTGATGTTTTTACCCATTACAATAAAGGGCTACCTAGAGCGCAGCATGATACGACCTCACCATGTTGACCACTGAAATTTGAAAAAGTGTAATTTAGAGCAAATTTGGACACAGTAAAAAGCTCGACACAGTAATTAGATGGACAAAAAAAGCTTGATACAGTAATAAGCTGGACCCAAAATAGTAACAAGAGTTGTCAGAAGACAACATAGCTCGCCGGGGACTACAGTAACCGCAATGCACAATTAATTTGAAGGTTATACATTTTCATGATAAATACTATAAATGCGATATAAGAAAGCAACATGTCAAACAGGAACTCTTTATCACTAAAAGACTAACTTCTGTAAACAGGGTTAATTTTTTTTTTTTAAAACTGCCCCAGGGCAATGTAAAGGTAAAAATGTCTACAACTATAGTACTACCAGAAAGCTCTCACCATAGTGAAGTCATCAACAAAATATAAACACCCTATAACTAAACAACTAAGTTCTAGAAGCAAGGTTGAAGTTTTTTTTTTTAAAAATTGCCCTAAGGACAAAGTCAAGGTCAAAATGTCTAAAAATATGGCGCCATCAGAAAGCTATCATCATAAGGAAGTCATATGTTGAAATTGAACACCTTACCACTAAATTTCAACATTCTAGAAACACTGTTATAATTTTTTTTTTAAACTGCCCTAAGGGCAAGGTCAAGGTCATAATGTCTACAAATATGGCACCATTAGAAAGCTCTCATCACAAGAAAGCCACATACTAAATATGAACATGCTACCACTAAACAACCAAATTCTATAAACAAGGTTAAAGTTTTTCAAAAATTGCCCCCAGGGAAAGGTCAAGGTCAAAATGTCTACAAATATGGTGCCATCAGAAAGCTCTCAACATAAAAGAAGTCACATATCAAATATAAATACCTTAACACTAAAAGCCTACCTTCTAGAGGCAAGGTTAAAGTTTTCAAAAATTCAAGGTCAAAATGTCTACAAATATGGTACATGTGTACCACTAAAAAGCTCTTGTCATAAGGAAGTCACATACCAAATATGAACACCCTACCACTAAACGCCTACCTTCTAGAGGCAAGGTTAAAGTTTTTCAAAAATTGCCCTCAGGGCAAGGTCAAGGTCAAAATGTCTACAAATATGGTACCACTAGAATGCTCTCATCATGAGGAAGTCACATACCAAATATGAACACCCTACTAAAACTAGAGGCTCTTAAGAGCCTGTATAGCTCACTTGGTCCATGACTGGCATAAACTGCAGCCCAAATTAACCCAAGGTTAAAGTGTCTCATTTTCTAGAAGTTTCCAAGGAGAAAATCTTTGAACATGTTTTCCCCCATAGAGTCCAATATTAAACAATGGTCCCCGCTGGCGGCCATCTTGGATGAGGTGCAGACTTGTCAGACATAATTTTTTAAGAAGACCATTAAAGGCCTATTGTGACCAAGTTTGATTCCAACTGACCAAGTAGTTTCAGAGAAGAATGTCTTTGAATGTGTTTTTCCCATAGGGTCCAATGTAAAACTATGTCCCCTGCTGGCAGCCATCTTGGAATACATGCAGACTTACCAGACACATTCTTCGATAGGTACTGACTATGGACAGTTGTCACCAAGTATGGTTCCAATTGGGCAAGTAGATTCAGCAGTTTCCCCGGTAATTTAAAGCCCCACTATCCATTACAATCATTCAAAAAAAAATTTGGGCAGGGGTTCCCCTTATAATTCAGATAATGCATATTGCTGAAATCAAAACATTCCAAGTCCCCCTTTCCATAAAAAAATTTTGGCAGGGGTTCCCCTTTATAATCTAGTTTAAACATATTTCTTATATTGTGAAGAAAACTGTGAAGCACAATACGACAATCAAGCTTACATTGTAAGTTAAACAGTTGACCTTCAGTGTCTCAAACTTTGGTAGCTGGAACACCACCAATATCTTGAACTGTATTTAAAAGTCTGATCATGTTTTACTATATTTCTTTGTTTATCTTTTTTGACAAAAAACATTCCTGCTAAGGACCATTTTCGACACCAGTTTTGAAGTCAAAACATCATTTTATAAATGGCAGGCAATGACAATTTTCAACATCAGTTTTGAAGTCACAACATCAATATCTATTTGGAAACCAAATTTCATTGAAATTGGACAATGTTGAATTTTCCCGCCTGTTTTGGGTCTCATTTTGAAAATGGCGTTCAACGAACAATTTTCAACATCAGTTTTTGAAGTCGCAACATCAATATCTATTTGGAAACAAAATTTCATTGAAATCGGACAATGTTGAATTTTCCCACCTTTTTTGGCGGCCATTTTGAAAATGGCATTCAACAAACAATTTTTAACATCAGTTTTGAAGTTGCGACATCAATACCTATTTGGAAACCAAATTTCATTGAAATCAGACAACGTTATTTTTCCCGCCTTTCTTGGCGGCCATTTTGAAAATGGCGGTCAAAAAACAAATTTCAACACTGGTTTTGAAGTCGCAACATCAATATCTATTTGGAAACCAAATTTTATTGAAATTGAACAATGTTGAATTTTTCCCGCCTTTTTTTTGGGGGTGGCCATTTTGAAAATGGCAGTCACAGAAAGATTTTCAACACCACTTTTGAAGTCAGCACAGCATGGCAAACATTTTATCAATTTACACTTAACCTTCATCTTCTATAGTTTTGGAAATAAAAGACAAAAAATATGAAAATTTTGAAAATTCTGTGAAAAAAGGGCAATAACTCTTACAAGGGTTTTTGGATTTTCTCCAAAATTTCAGGGCTGTTAGATCTTGATATGCTGAACATTTTTGCTATTTAAAGTTGACCTCTATCTGCTATAGTTTCTTTGATAAAAAATAAAAAATATTAAAATTTTGAAAAATTTCCGGAAAAAGGGCAATAACTCCAAAACTGGTGATCAGATTTTTTTCAAAATTACAGGGCGGGTAGATCTTGCCATGTTGATCACTTTCACTCCATGTCAGATTTTTGATATCTGTAACGTTTTCGAGTTATTTGCCAAAAACAGCAATCTACCCCTATGTGCTATTTTTAGTAGCGGCAGCCATGTTGTTTGGTCCTCGGACTAATCGAACACAATTTTGAATCTAGATACCCTAGTAATGATTCAAGCCAAGTTTGATTAAAATTGGCCTAGTGGTTTCAGAGGAGAAGATTTTTGAAAAAGTTTACGACGGACGGACGGACGGACGGACGGACGGACGGATGGACGACGGACGCCAAGTGATGGCAATAGCTCACATGGCCTTTTAGGCCAGGTGAGCTAAAAAAGCCTGCCTTCTAGAGGCAAGGTTAAAGTTTTTTAAAAATTGCCCTAAGGGCAAGGTCAAGGTCAAAATGTCTACAAATATGGTACCAAAAGAAAGCTCTCATTGCAAGGAAGCCACATACTAAATATCAACACCCCATCTATTAAGGTCTCCATTTCACAAGCAATGTTAAAGTTTTTGCTGACAACGCCAACGCCAGGGGTATGACAATAGCTCTCTGAACATTCGTCCCGGCGAGCTAAAAATAATGAGAATAATCCAAAGAAAAAATCCCATCAAAATCTGATGAAAAATAAGGATTTTGCATATTTCTTATAATTGCAATTTTGGCCCCTCTGATCCCTTATAGCTCGGAAATGATATCAGCTACACAAAATCCAATGAATACTACTTATAGCTTACAATGAGAGGAACGCAAGGAATAAAATTCCATCAAAATCTGATGAAAAATAAAGATTTCATATATTTGTAATAATTGCAATTTTGGCCACTTTGACCCCTTATAGCCCAGGAGGTGGTAATATATACATCAAATCTGTTGACATACTACTGAAAGCTTGCATTGAGAGGAATCCAAAGACAAAATCCCATTAAAATCCGATCTAAAATAAAAGATTTCACATATTTCTAACAAGTGATGACCCTAAAAGATGTCTCGCCTGTCCCTGCTGTGTTCTAAATTGATATGAAACTTAAGTGAACTAATCAGAAAAGTGAACATGCTCACTAGACTGTGAAATTGAGGTCAAGGACAAAAGTCACCTGCCAGACTGACATGTACTACCCAAGACCAACCTTCAAACCAAATATTATCAACCAACCACTTCTAGTTATTGAGAAATGGACTTATGCAGAAAAACTAAACGTGGCCACAAGACTGTGAAATTGAGGTCAAGGATAAAAGTCACCTACCAGACTGACATGTACTACCCAAGACCAACCTACACACCAAATATTATCAGCCTACCACTTCTAGTTATTGAGAAATGGATTTAAGCAGAAAAACTTAACATGGCCACTAGACCGTGAAATTGAGGTCAAGGTCACATGACCTTATGTCTGTCAGGTAGCACTCAATTAGTACTATCACTGGACCAAATATGATGTTTCTACATCAAAGGGTTTTCAAAATATCCTGTATATAGTAAAAGTTAACGCCGTCGCCGTCGTCATACTTTGCACGCCTATGTCTCGCTTTCTGCGACTTTCATCGTGGGCGAGACAAAACTTGCAATTCTGGTCCCTTTGACCCCTTATAGCTCAGAAACAGAAAGAGCTACACCAAATCTGTTGACATAATACTGAAAGCTTACATTGAGAGGACTCTAAAGGAAAAAAATCCCATTGAAATCTGATGAAAAATAATAATTTTAGGTAATCCGTATGTTTGCAATTTTGGTCCTGTTGGGCCCCTCATAGCTTGGAAAGGAAATAAATTATCAAAAATCTTGTGGTGCAGCACTAGTTTATTTTTCATAAGGAATCCATTGCAAAAAACTCCATCAAAATCGGACTAAACATAAAAAATTGAAATTTTTGAAATTTGCCCCTTTTGGGCCCCATTTATCTTGTGAACGGTACATGCCACGTGAAATCCGTTGTTGTATTCCGTATTGGAAATTTTCTAAGGAGTACACTGAAAGAAACCCCATCAAAATCCGATAAATAATAAAGAATCTACAGTCAAATATGTGAAAACACCCAATTTAACCCTTTTTTGGCCCCTAATTCTGAAATGGGTGGGGCCAAAAACTAAAGGAAAAAAAGNCAACATAGCTCGCCGGGGATTACAGTAACCGCAATGTACAATTAATTTGAAGGTTATACATTTTCATGATAAATACTATAAATGCGATATAAGAAAGCAACATGTCAAACAGGAACTCTTTATCACTAAAAGACTAACTTCTGTAAACAGGGTTAATTTTTTTTTTAAAACTGCCCCAGGGCAATGTCAAGGTCAATATGTCTACAACTATGGTACTACCAGAAAGCTCTCACCATAGTGAAGTCATCAACAAATTATAAACACCCTATAACTAAACAACTAAATTCTAGAAGCAAGGTTGAAGTTTTTTAAAACATAGGTAATCAACGATAACAAAGTTC
Organism: Modiolus philippinarum; assembly: GCA_002080025.1. Taxonomy (NCBI): domain Eukaryota; kingdom Metazoa; phylum Mollusca; class Bivalvia; order Mytilida; family Modiolidae; genus Modiolus; species Modiolus philippinarum. The sequence goes on from MJUU01040520.1 coordinate 37,609, forward strand.
ACCTCGTTATGGCACGTTGTCGCAGCAACCAAATTTTGCCTGGATGCTGACATACTATCAAAATTGCATGCATATGCAAGGTTACTTGAACCAACAATGTACAGTTACTGAGCTATGAACTCCGATATATACATTAATCTAAGTCATTCATGTGTAAAATGTAGGTTTAAGAGACCTAATTTTGTCTGAATGCTGAGCTACCATCACAGATGCATGCACATGCACATGCAGGATGATCCTACCATGTACAGTACCTGAGATCTGATCCCAAACATTAACTAAAATGTAAGTCTGTCATGCGGAAAATGTAGGTCAAAGTGACCCAATTTCGCCTGGATGCTGACCTACCATCAGAGATGCATGCACATGCAAGGTTAGATGATCCTACCATGTTCAGTGACTGAGTTCTGAACTCGGACATAAACTTGAATGTAAGTCATTCAAGTGGAAAATATAGGTCAAAGTGACCTAATTTTGCCTGGATGCTGACCTACCATCAGAGATGCATGCACATGCAAGGTTAGATGATCCTACAATGTACAGTGTCTGAGATCTGAACTCAGACGTAAACTTGAATGTAAGTCACTCAGGCAGAAAATATAGGTCAAAGTGACCTAATTTTGCCTGAATGCTGACCTACCATCAGAGATGCATGCACATGCAAGGTTAGAGGATCCTACCATTTACAATGACTGAGATCTGAACTCGGATGTAAAATTGAATATAAGTCACTCAAGCGGAAAATATAGGTAAAAGTGACCTAATTTTGCCTGGATGCTGACCTACCATCAGAGATGCATGCACATGCAAGGTTAGATGATCCTTGCATGTACAGTGACTGAGATCTGAACTAGGACGTAAACTTGAATGTAAGTCACTCAAGCAGAAAATATAGGTCAAAGTGACCTAATTTTGTCTGGATGCTGACCTACCATCCAAGATGCATGCACATGCAAGGTTAGATGATCCTACAATGTAGAGTGACTGAGATCTGAACTCGGACTTAAACTTGAATGTAAGTCACTCAAGCTGACCTAATTTTGCCTGGATGCTGACCTACCATCAGAGATGCATGCATATGCACAGTTAGATTATTGTACTATGTATAGTAACTGAGATATGAACTAAAATGTAAATTTGAATGCAAGCCACTCAAGCGGAAAATATAGGTCAGAGAGACCCAATTTTCTTGGAGGCTGTGAGTTAACCCAAGATGCACCTGCATGCAAAGTTTGATGACCCTACACTACATAGTTACTAAGATATATACCCAAATGCGGACGCGGACGCAGACGAGGACACCGGGGGTACTCCAATAGTCCCCCTCAACTTCGTTGAGGAGAACTAAAATTGCCCCAAGGACAAAGTCAAGGTCAAAATGTCTAAAAATATGGTGCCATCAGAAAGCTATCATCATAAGGAAGTCATATGTTGAAATTGAATACCTTACCACTAAATTTCAACATTCTAGAAACACTGTTATAAGGGCAAAGTCAAGGTCATAATGTCTACAAATATGGCACCATTAGAAAGCTCTTATCACAAGAAAGCCACATACTAAATATGAACACGCTACCACTAAACGACCAAATTCTATAAACAAGGTTAAAGTTTTTCAAAAATTGCCCCCAGGGAAAGGTCAAGGTCAAAATGTCTACAAATATGGTGCCATCAGAAAGCTCTCAACATAAAGAAGTCACATATCAAATATAGATACCCTAACACTAAAAGCCTACCTTCTAGAGGCAAGGTTAAAGTTTTTCAAAAATTGCCTTCAGGATAAAGTCAAGGTCAAAATGTCTACAAATATGGTACCACTAAAAAGCTCTTGTCATAAGGAAGTCACACACCAAATATGTACACCCTACCACTAAACGCCTACCTTCTAGAGGCAAGGTTAAAGTTTTTCAAAAATTGCCCTCAGGGAAAAGTCAAGGTCAAAATGTCTACAAATATGGTACCGCTAGAAAGCTCTCATAATAAGGGAGTCACATACCAAATATGAACACCCTACCACTAAAAGCCTACCTTCTACAGGCAAGGTTACAGTTTTTCAAAAATTGCCCTCAGGGAAACTGTCAAGATCAAAATGTCTACAAATATGGTACCACTAGAATGCTCTCATCATGAGGAAGTCACATACCAAATATGAACACCCTACCAAAAAAAGCCTGCCTTCTAGAGGCAAGGTTTAAGTTTTTTAAAAATTGCCCTAAGGGCAAGGTCAAGGTCAAAATGTCTACAAATATGGTACCAAAAGAAAGCTCTCATTGCAAGGAAGCCACATATTACATATCAATATCCCATCTCTTAAGGTCTCCATTTCACAAGCAAGGTTCCAACGCCGGGGGTATGACAATAGCTCTCCGGACATTCGTCTCGGCGAGCTAAAAATAATGAGAATAATCCAAAGAAAAAATCCCATCAAAATCTGATGAAAAATAAGGATTTTGCATATTTCTTATAATTGCAATTTTGGCCCCTCTGATCCCTTATAGCTCGGAAATGATATCAGCTACACCAAATCCAATGAATACTACTTACAGCTTACAATGAGAGGAACGCAAGGAATAAAATTCCATCAAAACCTGATGAAAAATATTTCATATATTTGTAATAATTGCAATTTTGGCCACTTTTACCCCTTATAGCCCCGGAGGCGGTAATAGATACATCAAATCTGTTGACATACTACTGAAAGCTTGCATTGAGAGGAATCCAAAGAAAAAATCCCATTAAAATCTGATCTAAAATAAAAGATTTCACATATTTCTAACAAGTGATGACACTAAAAGATGTCTCATCCGTCCCTGCTGGGTTCTAAATTGATATGAAATCTAAGTGAACTAATCAGAAAAGTGAACATGCTCACTAGACTGTGAAATTGAGGTCAAGGACAAAAGTCAGCTGCCAGACTGACATGTACTACCCAAGACCAACCTTCAAACCAAATATCATCAACCTACCACTTCTAGTTATTGAGAAATGGACTTGAGCAGAAAAACTAAATGTGGCCACTAGACCATGAAACTGAGGTCAAGGACAAAAGTCACCTACCAGACTGACATGTACTACCCAAGACCAACCTACACACCAAATATTATCAGCCTACCACTTCTAGTTATTGGGAATTGGACTTAAGCAAAAAAACTTAATGTGGCCACTAGACCGTGAAATTGAGGTCAAGGACAAAAGTCCCCTGCCAGACTGACATGTACTACCCAAGACCAACCTACATACCAAATATTATCAACCTACCACTTCTAGTTATTGAGAAATGGACTTAAGCAGAAAAACTTAACATGGCCACTAGACCTTGAAATTGAGGTCAAGGACAAAAGTCACCTTCCAGACTAACATGTACTACCCAAGACCAACCTACATACCAAATATTATCAGCCTACCACTTCTAGTTATTGAGAAATGTACTTAAGCAGAAAAACTTAACGTGGCCACTAGACCGTGAAATTGAGGTCAAGGTCACATGACCTTATGTCTGTCAGGTAGCACTCAATTTGTACTACCACTGGACCAAATATGATGTTCCTACATCAAAGGGTTTTCAAAATATCCTGTATATAGTAAAAGCTAACGCCGTCGCCGTCGTCATACTTTGCACACCTATGTCTCGCTTTCCGCGACTTTCGTCGCGGGCGAGACAAAACTTGCAATTCTGGTCCCTTTGACCCCTTATAGCTCAGAAACAGAAAGAGTTACACCAAATCTGTTGACATAATACTGAAAGCTTACATTGAGAGGACTCTAAAGAAAAAAATTCCATTGAAATCTGATGAAAAATAAATATTTTAGGTAATCCGTATGTTTGCAATTTTGGTTCCGTTGGGCCCCTCATAGCTTGGAAAGGAAATAAATTATCACAAATCTTGTGGTGCAGCACTAGTTTATTTTTCATAAGGAATCCATTGCAAAAAACTCCATCAAAATCAGACTAAAAAATTGAAATTTTTGAAATTCGCCCCTTTTGGGCCCCATTTATCTCGTGAACAGTACATGCCACGTGAAATTCGTTTTGGTGAACTCCAGATTGGAATTTTCTAAGGAGTACACTGAAAGAAACCCCATCAAAATCCGATAAATAATAAAGATTCTATAGTCAAATATGTGAAAACACCCAATTTAACCCTTTTTTGGTCCCTAATTCTGAAATGGATGGGGCCAAAGACTAAAGGAAAAAAAAACATTTCTCAAGAATGTTCCAAGAAACATCATACTAAAATTTGAAAACAATCTGTCTACTAGAACCAAAGTTATGCTGTCCACAGACACGAAAATACCTAATTTAACCCCCTGTTGGCCCCTTTTTAGCCTCTTTTTCAAAAACTGGTGGGGCAGGGAACATGAAATTAAAACCTGGTCTTAAGCTTGTGCCAACAAACATCATACTAAAATTTGATAACAATCCATTCACTAGAACCAAAGTTATGTTGTCCACAGACGCTGACGTCAACGCAGATGCCAGCGCCATACCGTAATATGACTGCAAAATTTTTGCGGTCGTAAAAAAATGCATTAATTTTTTTGTACTTTGATAAATGATTGTTGTTAATTTGACAAAGTAATCAGAGGAAAAAAATTACCACAAAAGGGAGCTAATTTTTGGTTGGTAAAGTAGACAAACTGAAAGTAAGACATTTTACTTCTGTAACTCTGTTATGATGGACGTTTAATTTACAAAATCTTTTAAATTTTTGCATTGCAAGGTAAAACAAAGTTATATCTATATTTCCACACTGCATAATTGGTCAAGTTCAGATTTTGAAATTTTTGTGTTTTAAAAAAAAAACAGCATATATCCCAATAGATTGACAACATAGAAAGAAGCAATAGCCTGATATGCCCACTTCTTTGCGCAGTATTGCCACATGTAAAACATATCAGTGATCATGAATGGACTATAATCATTCTTTTTAACAGATTTATTCATGCATAAAATGTAGGTTACAAACTGTATTCAAAGCATTCACTACAGCTTTCATCCAAAAAGGCATCATACATACCAATATGGTTAATGTGGGACATGTCAGTCAGCAGGAGTGGACTTTAACCATTCTATCTAACTGGATGCTGACTTGACATTAGGGGTATCACATAAGCCTCCCCTCACTGAGGTGAGGTGGGCTAAAAAGGAGTTGATGGTTTTTAGCCATGAAAACATATATCCATTGATTTTTTTTCCTGTAAAAAGCAGATTTTGGAAGTAACTGATAAACACATTAATACAGATCCATGGAGTTACTAGATACTATACTGAAGTTGACAGGAATGCAGTCTGCTACCAGTTTTTCCCTCCTTCAGGGAACTGTTCACATTGAAACAAGAAAGAGCTCCTATCTCAAAAGTCCAATTTGGGATGTACATACACGTAAATGATGGTTTGATCTAATATTCAAGACAGAGGAATAAATACAAATCAAGACAAATCAAAATGGTTGATTTTGGTGATTTTTGGGTTTGCACTGCCATAGATATTTGCTCTGTATGCTTCTATGCCTATCATTTCCTCCTCTTAAGGGTCACTTCCAAAACAATTGTGAACAGAAAATGAGTGCCAGCTTTGAATGCTTTTTATCTAAAAGACTTCCCTTGATTTCTGACTGTAACTAACAATGCCAGTATGCTATGAAATAGGGTCTGTAAGTCTCGTCACATGACCAACGAGAATGAATGAGAGACATTGTTCCCGGGTATCATTACTTATGTAGTACAATGGCGGAATTGTGGAGTTTTCGAATCACAGATCAAATTAACCATGGAATTCATTTTCAATGAACCAGAATATTTTTACATTAATGATTTATGACCTTTATTACCTTAACGTGGGTAGAAATTAAATAAAATAGGGATTTTCTTGTAGATGCCTAGTCTCTATCAACCAGACTCTTCCAGCTATGGCAGATATCCCATTGTAAAGCGTCTGATCAATCCAGATTTTGTGACATTGAGAAAAATGTCCTGGAAGTGAAATCGGTTGACGTATTTAATGTGCGTTTTGAGTAGTGACGTCATAAGTTTTCGGATAGTGAAATTGAAAGTAGAACGAGACTTACAGACCCTATAGTCATTACACACTGTTTATATCATATCATATTCCACTACATGGTGTTTCTAATCACCACACCAATACCTGAAATGAACTATTTTATTTATCTGGTATCTTATCCTCATTATCACTCACCATTAAGGTAAACAAATAAAGTGTGTTTATTATTAGCCTTGTTAACTTATTAGTGATCTATTAGTAAGAAAACATTAATTGGTTAAAATGATATGTTGGGGCCAAATGTTATAATAAGTTTTTGTACATAACATTCCAGATAAAGAATCATGCATCTGTATTGGCAGAGGAGTAGTCATACTAGTGCAGGGTCAAGGTTAACATTTTCAGTAAAAAATGAGGATGCAAACAGAATCTGAACCTTGACCTTTAGGAGCAGCTTCAGAAATGCAGTAATAATGATTTGTGACCTTACAAACATATGCATTATAATTGAGTGGCTGTGACCTCTTAAGTTACTTAGCAGCTCACACAGGAAACTTGGGGAGAAAACTTTTTACCAAAAGTCACCTTTTGCTGAACCTGTATTTCAATGAAATAAAAAGGACAACAGGAAACACCTACAATGGCTGAAAATTATAACTACATGCCACAGAGCATGTAATTAAGACCACTTTACTTGAAATTTTGCAATTTCAATACAGCTAAATTTTCTTATCAATGGCTTGATTAATTAGTGCCATCAGTGACATGGTTAGGTTTATTTTAACAAAGTACTTGTCTAAAACCTTGTGATGGCATGCTTGTGACACATCAAAAATTTTCTTACACATAATATGTTTAGTACCAAGTGTTTGGTTGTTTTAAAGTGCCTCAAGTTTATCTGGTTTTTCATTTCAGCTTAACAACTTCTTGATAACATTGGGCTTACTTGTTTTTCAATATTGATAATTTTACTAGCAAACAAAGTGTTGGATGTCTCGATCGAGTTTCCTTTTATGTAATAAATGATTTGTTAGATAAATGGCACTCAGTGTTTGTTAGAGCATATATTTCAATATTATTTTGCAGACAATTTAGAGCCTATTTCCATGTTATTTTGTGGACAATATGCACAGACATTTCCCTAAAGTTTTGTAGACAATTTGTAACAGCACATTTTCATTTTAATTTGTAAGAGCCTGTTTCCATGTTATTTTTTTAACAATTTGTAATAGCACATTTCCATATTATTTCATCAACAATTTTAAATTTAGAGCATATTTCCATTTTTCAGAAAATTTGTCCGAGCACATTTCCATGTTGCTTTGTGAACAATTTGAAAGACCACATTTCCATGTCATTTTATAGAAAACTGGTAAGAGCACACTTTCATATCATATTGTGGACTAATGACATTTTTATAAAGGAGCATATTTTCAAATTAATTTTGAAGACAATCCTGTATCCATGATAACAGATATAAAGAATATATATACATATGGTGCCAGATTAACTTGCCATAAATTTAGTTTCTACATACCGCCATTTTGACAACTTATCATATGTGTATTCAGTTATTGATGTGGACATTACAACACCAATTCCTGATTCCATCACTGGCAAACAATTTGATTGCAGCATCGAAATCTATAATGAAATCCAATTCTGCTGAAATCAAACAATGCTGATGACATTCTGACTGCAATCTTGGTAAATTTATGGTATATTGTTTAAACATTTTCAATAAATAAAGGATGATAACCTGAATACTTATTTCAATGTACCCTAATTTGATAATTTATAATATACTCACGCTTTTTTAACCTCAGTTTCTGATGCGTTTCTTGAAATTCCTAAAGTTTTGTAATAATCCACCATTTTGAAATCTGTACACTATTTACAAAGGTAGCTGGGATTGGTCAAAGCCTGCAAAACAACAGAAATAGAATAAAAAAATTGTAAATGTTGATATAATGAAATCTTCATACACTTGCAACTGAATACAGTTGAACTTCAATTGCAACTGCAATAACGAACAGCGTGGATGTCTTGAATCCTTTTCCTAGACCCTTTGTTTGAATTTAAACAGTCCGACTTGGATAGGTTGAATACCTCTTTAGCTTGGACTGATTCATAAGCCATCAAAATTCTACTGTAAATCAAATTTGTGCAATTCTATAATCATGTGACCTATTTTGCAGTGTTTTCATATGAAACCATTGGAAAAATTTGTATTTCACAGAATCTTTTTTTTTTATTTAAAACATTTCATAGAGTCTGATTTCATGTGATTGATTTCAAAAAGTCTGTTTTTATGTAATTGATTTCACCAAAGTTTGTTTTTATGCAAAACATTTTGGAAAGTCTGTTTACATATGTAGTATTTCATCAAGTCAGTTTTAATGTAAAACATAATTTTGGCAAAGTCTGCTTGCATGTGATACAACACATTCTCTGTAAATTAATCATGATAACAAAGAATGGCCATATTCCTTTGCTGTCAAAGTGACTATCAATTTACTTTAATATGATTTTACAAATGTACAAATGTTGTGTCCCCTGATTTACTGAAATCATTAAATTAAGGTCCAATACATATATCTGCTTCAAGTCCCAATAATTTTGATCATGTGTATATATATAGTAAAGTGATATTTTAAGGCCACTTATAGCTATATATAGCTAGCTATCTGTCAATGTTTGCTAAATAAGAACTTCTGCATCTTAGAAAGTTAGTACGATCCAGATAAAGCAATGCCATCTACATTTTTTTCCCTAGACTGACTTCCTATGTTATGATGGATAAGACTTTTAGTGTTTTGATCAATATTTGTAGAAATGAAGAAATCTTACAACATAATAGAAATGAAATGGATAGTCAGTATGACTTGACATATAGCTGTGTTATTTACAAAATAAAAGGTCTATGACTTCCTGTATGGCAGATTACCTGTCAAATCCGTCACAATATAATAATACAATGTAATATTGTGTTATTATCAAAATAAAGGTCTATGACTTTTCGTACATTTGAAGGTCTTGAAATGTGTCGTTTTCATATAATTAAAAGCATCAAGTGCTGAAGTCAAGTTTTTCATATATATGTAATTTTCCAGGAACTTCCCACAATTTTATATAATCGAATTATTCCCAAAATAAAAAGACCTATAATTCTAAATTCACATCTAAAAAGTTTCTGACACAGATCATAAGGAATCAGTCATACCTTATACTTCAAATTTTTGCTGTTAATTGAATTGAAAGTGAAAGTGAAAGTAAACATTCATGAAACAATTTTTTTATTTAGTATCAAACATGAAAATCACACATAAAAGGAAGAAATTCTACCAATTCAGATTTTTTACTTAATGTCTTTTGTCACTGAACACATAGATTCATTATATTGGTTGTGCCATTATCAATTGTATATAATGATTGAATAATTCTGCAGCAGTCGCCACTGTACAGGAGTAGATATATGGGAAATTCTTCACACATCAAAGATTTCTAGACACATGTTACATAGTTTTGCAGTCCTTGGAGTAATGCAAACCAAACAAATATTGAACTTGTTTTTTTTTTTAATTATATCATTTATATAAATTTTGATGGATTTCTAGACCTGTCAAGTGTCACGCCATCTGCATGAGACTCATGCAAAGCTCTTGCAAATTTGGGGCAAATTCCTTTGATCCTTTGTTTCCTTTGATCTTTGCTACTTTTGGCAAATGTCACGTAAGGCAATTTTCAAAACTTTACAGGTGTGGATTTCCATTTAAGAACTAAGTGAAATATTAAAATCTAGGCTGAATCTAGGGATGGATTAGTTAGATTTTGGTACCCAAAAAAACCAGTTTGTCAGTGGCTTTTGCTAGTGTCTGTACAATATGGGCAGTCCCCTTTTCCCTATCATTGCTAGGTTTGTGTTTTGTTGTGGAGGTCTTGGTGAATTGTCGTCCATGACGGACATTCTAAGTCATTATGGGTGTTTCCTGTTCCCTTTCTTTTGTTTTGTTTTCTCTTACTTAGAAATATTTTGGATTACTTACTGTGATAAGGAACATTAATTTGTGACCTTGAACACACGATTATGTCCAGGGCTGAACAATACTGAAACTTGATCAATTCAAAGAAATGTACGCCTTTTACTTTTCTTAATTAAAGAATGAATTTAGGAACCAAGCAGATAAATTTCACATAACATCAATGTATACACCTACCAGCTTTTATCAATCAGGAAACAAACTGATATTAAACCTTTAATCATACCAAGATCAATACACTTCCTTATTGTATTCTAAAAATACTATTTATTCATGGAATTTTATTATCTAAATTTACGTCCAATTGAAACCCATACAAATATATATAGAATCCACATAATGCAACTTATTTAAAGCTGTTCTGATGTTTGAGCTTTAATTTCTTATGTTGACAGAATGCATTACGTGTATTTGATTTTTTTTTTACACATTTAAATTTTGCCCTGAGTTGGAGTTTGAAATAAGAACCATTCTATTATTCCCATTACACACTACTGTCATTTTCATACTTAAATAAGACATGACAAAAATTTCTTATTAAAAATTTACAGCAACTTTGTAGTGGGAAAACTCACCACTTCCCTATCCTTTCCCATAATAATCAAGAAGTGGATGTAAAACTGGTACTGTACATGGAAGTGGAAGTTACACTGGTACAATTATTTGGAAGTGGAAGTAAAATTGGTACCATTGGTTGAAAGTGGAAGTAAGACCATTACTTGGAAATGGAAGTAAAACTGGTACATAATCTGGCAACTTCATCACATTGTATATGTTTTTATACACTGACCTTGACCACATAAGCTACAATTGTCAGTACAACCTATCTTTGTAGCTCCCCTGAATGATCTACATGACAGCCATCTTACATCATAATCTGACAAAGATATATGTGTTATATCTGAGGGAGGAATGTGGTGAAGAAAGTAGTGTGAGGGATGATAGTGTTACTCAATGTGGAGAAAGTAGTATATTGAAGGATGATGCAGTGATTCTGACTGTTGATTGGTTCTTGACAAAGTAGGACTTGTTTACATCACAACAGACCTGATAAATTGAATCACTTTGTGTATGTCATAAACCTGACTGTTGTCAAGAAAGTGATCTGATAATTAAAATGTGTAGTTTCACTTAATGGACAGACAGACGAAATGACTGAGGTTATCAAATGATACCTCTCTGCCTCTGACATATAGTATCAAAGTACTTCTAATAAACTCCCACATTAGAACAGTCACTCCTGACGCAGTAACACCATCAGTTTGTGCATCAAAATATATGTGTAAAAGAAGCACTGTACTCCCACAAACAGAATTCAGTTCTGGCTCATACAACAATCCTGTTATGCACCTGACACACTGCATAAAAGTGCCTTTTTACAAGTAACACCACTGTAATCCCACAAATAGAGCAGACACTCAATGCACAGAAACATTCTTGTTGTTGACTTAATATATAGCATCCAACTGCCACTAATTGCTCAGCGACACTGTGGGGGTATAACTGCAGGAGCAAGGCAGTCATAGCAGCCATAAAAGTAGTATTTAATTCAAGGTCTCCAGTTTGGAAACCATCATTAAAATTTTAGTGGCAAAGTTAATACAAATTATATATTTTTTCTAAAAATTCAGTGGCCAGTTGGCCAAAAACAACTGAGTTTTGGTGGCCAATGTCAAATTTTAGTAGGTTTTGGCCACCACTTAGTAAATTCAATTGAGGGCTGCATAGCCCCAACTGCCAATCATGGATCAGCAAAGCAACAATCTAGTGGTACCATATAGCAGCATGACACATAACATTTTAAACACGAATACTCCCACAAACAGAATACAAGTTCAATGTTATTTATAAGTCATCAACCCCCAATCTTACAAAACAAACTTCATCAAATATCTGTTTACACGTGTTTTACAAATTCCTTTATCTATATGTTACTATAAATAGATACTTGTTTGCTTTAGTAATTAGATGTTCTTTTTATAGAACAGCTCATTGCATTTCATTGATAAACTGTAATTACCAGCAGAAAATAAGATGTTTTAAGTATGAAATCATACAGCTTTAGACATGACAAAAACAACACAAAGTTTTTTTGAATATTAAATTCAGATGTTCTGGCATCAAATTTTCTGTTTTTAAAATTTCTGTGCCGTGAAACAAACAAGCTGGTCTTAAACGGGAAGTTTACAACTGGAAAGTCAAAATCCTCATGTCTGTTTAAGTATTTTTTCATTTCAAACATAAACAGCATGCTTTGATGATGTGTTCAGTGGTCTCTTCGATCAACTTCCAAGTTATTATGGCCTAAAGATTGTTCAATCAATGGAAACTAAAATTCTGAAGTATTGGCTAGTATATTTTCTTTTTTCTGAACTATAGACCTTGTTGAACCGGGCAAAATACAAATAATTGTGGATAGATTGGCTTAAAGTGGTGCATACTGCCAATATTAATACTGCTATGATACGACTGCCATCCTCCTATATCGTTATTTTCAATTCTAATACATGTATGACATCCTTCTTCAGCTTTGTGTCCATACCCGTGGTAAAAATAATATTAATTCATGACCTAAATTATTTCGATTTCAAACTGCAATATTTGTCCTATAAGAATCAAAATAATTATCGATACCCATATACATGTATTTATATTGTTTTTACCACGGTTGGCACTTTATGACGACATTTTTCCCCTCGCTGACGCCATAAAGTGCCAACCCGTGGTAAAAACAATATAAATATATGGGTATTGTTAATTATTTCTTAAATATACTTCTTTTTTGAACCCTAAATGGGAAAATGACCTCATGAAACAAAATCTTTGGCTTGAATTGGCAACATGTTCTAAACAGTAATGGTGCATTAGATGATCCTAAACCACATTGTTGCAAAAATCTGAAGTTTGGCAGTTGGCATTAAAACCATGAAATTAAGTTCCCAATGAAAGGGGCTAAACTTCAGAACCACTTTGGCCTCTGAACTAAAAATCTAACTTTGCGTGAGTTTAGTGGTCAAGAATTTACAGACAGTTTGAAGGGAGCATGTAATTGGCTAGAACCTTACAGCACAGATTGACCAATAATACACACCCCAATGATGGTATCATATAATAACTTGCCAATTCTTGTTACCTGGTTTAACAACTTAGAATCTTTGTGTGAAAACATCAACAAAATCTGACCACAACATTATATTTAACCTTGGAATGTTATCACAAAAACACTGCCTGACATAAGGCAAAACTAATCACTCTGTCTGGCAAAATTTTTAGCTAACAGGACCGAATGTCAGGTGAACTACTGGAGCTGTCGCCGATGGCAGCCAGTTATACCCCCTGCTAATTGAACCCTGAATCAATATGGCAAGTGTAAATTTATGTGTGTGTTGTGGACATAGTACAAATGTGGACACAATACAAGTATGGACACAATGATATACCTCCCCCCTTTTTTCCAGAAAACATTCAAAGACTAATTATCTCCCCTTCAAAATTTCAGACAGAAACTATATAACTTCATGCACATCTTCAGGTGGTATACTACAACTGTGCAACATTTCATCAATATCCAAGTACCTGTTTAGGAGAACATGCACAGACAAGGTTCACATCCCCTCCCCCTTTTTCAAGAAAATATTCAAAACAAATTATCTCCCCTTCAAAATTTTGGACAGCAGCCATATTATTTCATGCACATCTTCAGGTGGTGTACTACAACTGTGAAACATTTCATCAAAATCCAAGCAGTAGTTTTGGAGAATATGCATACTCTCCCTTTTTCCAGAAAATATTCAGACAAATTATCTCCCCTTCAAAATTTCGAGCAGCAGCCATATTACTTCTTGCACATCTTCAGATGGTGTACTACAACTGTGTAACATTTCATCAAAATCCAAGCAGCCGTTTAGGAGAACATGCGCTGACAAGGTACATGGAGGGACGGACAGACGGACGGACAGGGTGATTCCTATATACCCCCCCCCAAACTTTGTCTGTGGGGGGGGGGTATAAAAACTGACACCTGCTTTATGTGCTGAACCAGTAGGTCCTGTACATTTATCTTCTATCTGGCATTTTTCTTTTGCCTGACAAAATGTCCTGCAAAGTATTTGGACTTTTTGATATCAAAGACAATCTATATCTAGGCTCCTGACCTGAGACATAATAGTATGTCAACCCTCCCATACTGTATTTCTTCGTTTTAATTATGATTAAAGTCTGAAATTCAAAACATCTGTATATGTTCATTTGACATTTTGTTATTATTGATCTAGTACTAGAATCTATACTAGTTAGAATTCAAACATTATGTATTGGAAATTGATGTATGTTTCATCCCCCGTGATTCATAGAAGGTATATTTCATTCAGAAGTAAATTTCAGATGGATATAACATGCAGTGATTAACCAAAATGATTAACCAAAATTCATCAAGTCTTTAAGCTTTATGTTTAAAATCAATGAAAATTCTCCAGGAGTTAATCAGCGGTATTACAATTACGCATCTCTGACAGATGTTGATGAAAAATTGAAAATGTGGAAAAAACTTTCATTAAGCTAATAAAGGTAGCTTGGGTTTCTAAGTATGTTTTCTGCATAAGTGTAAAAAAATATGACTATTTTCTATTGGAAAATGCTTGAAACACACCTGGGAATTTTATTAGATCCAAAAATGGACACCTCTTATATCATAGTTTATTGCAAGAGAAAATTATATTAAACGAAAGGTTCTCAGATAGTCCAAATACATGTACTGAAAACCGACCTATTTTTCCCTGATGTTTTATTTCGCTATTTGTCCCTTCTGTTGAATATTCTGACAACCATTTTTCACGATTTTCTGTTTCCCCTAATCCAGCTTTAAAACGATTAGAAATATTCACGATTTATTTTTGCAATATTTTCATGCACAAGATGATCGCAAAAATAATTTTCTCACGAAAGTTAGTTGGTTTACAGTAACCTTAGTCAAATGTTATACAAAGTTCCACACTGGAGGCCATCTTGGATGAGGTGCTGACTTGCTGGACACAGATTTAAAGGGATCCGCCCATGGACTATTGTGACTAATAGTTCCCTAAATACAAACCTTACTAAACCAAATCCAAACTTGATTAAAGGAGAACATGTCCAAACCCTGTAAATCACAACCTGTCTTAACCAAGCCCAGACTAAACCAGAACATGTCAAAACAAAAACTTGACTGAATCAGAATCTGTCTAAACCAAACCCTAACTAAAGGAGAACATGTCCAACACAAACCCTGACTAAAGGAGAACATGTCTAACTAAAACAAACCCTGACTAAAGAAGAACATGTCTAAACCAAACCCTGACTAAAGGAGAACATGTCTAAAACAAACCCTGACTATAGGAGAACATGTCTAAACCAAACCCTGACTAAAGGAGAACATGTCTAAAACAAACCCTGACTAAAGGAATACATGTCTAAACCAAACCCTGACTAAAGGAGAGCATGTCTAAAACAAACCCTGACTAAAGGAGTACATGTCTAAAACAAACCCTGAGTAAAAAACAACGGCAGTAGAATACCGAAGGAACAAAGCACAAGATTACACAAATCAAAGTCCAGAGACAAGGCAAAAGCAAGAACACCAAAAGACGGAAGACCAAAGACACCACATGCCCACAAAACACACGAACGTTACATATACAACACAAAAAACTAAAGCACTAACAGTGTGAACTCTCAATAAACAAGAGTGACATCAGGTTCCCCGGAAGGGTAAGCATGTCCTGCTCTGCACACAGCACCCGTCACACGGTCAGTGAGGTATATGTTCTGAAACATCTGTTAGGTAACTGATTGGTTATTGTCATTTTCTAACCCTTAGACAAAACCAACTAAAACCATGGTACGTGTAACTTCTCTAACCCTCAAACAGTACCAAGGTGAAATTTTGAAAAGCTTTTGTAATCATTTTAGTATTCAAACGTGGACAAGGACAGATCGGTACATGAGGAGAACATGTCTAAACCAAAGCCTGACTAAAGGAGAACATGTCTAAACCAAACCCTGACTAAAGGAGAACATGTCTAAACCAAACCCTGACTAGTAAAGGAGAACATGTCTAAAACAAACCCTGACTAAAGGAGTACATGTCTAAAACAAACCCTGAGTAAAGGAGAACATGTCTAAAACAAACCCTGACTAAAGGCGAACATGTCTAAANAACTGATTGGTTATTGTCATTTTCTAACCCTTAGACAAAACCAACTAAAACCATGGTACGTGTAACTTCTCTAACCCTCAAACAGTACCAAGGTGAAATTTTGAAAAGCTTTTGTAATCATTTTAGTATTCAAACGTGGACAAGGACAGATCGGTACATGAGGAGAACATGTCTAAAACAAACCCTGACTAAAGGCGAACATGTCTAAACCAATCCCTGACTAAAGGAGAACATGTCTCAACCAAACCCTGACTAAAGGAGAACATGTCTAAA